>WNWK01046956.1:0-14117 GCA_009830355.1 Cherax destructor
AGATGATGATAAGACCCTTACTTGAATACCCATGGTCCCTTTTTGTCATTAACAACAAAAACAAACATCTTCAACTACAACGTGTAAAAGAACAAAGCCTCCGTTTTTTACAGGCAAAAGGGGAGAAGAGATAGAATTCGAATGACTGATCTACATGTTCAACAAGACATTGTTGCAATGAATGTTCGGCTTGATCAGTTGAAGAAAAGGCAATTGTATACCATGCAGGATTTGTGTCTCCCAGACAGAGAACATCCTCCCCCTTTTTGTCAATACCACCGATTACGTTATTAATGCAGCTCCTCATAGAACTCAAAGGATGACCCTCCACCCAGCGAGTGAGAAGATATATACAAAAGGATGATTTTCAACGCCCCAAGATCTTGGGGTGACCTTCCAGGGACCCAGATGATTGGGTAACCCAAAACCCCTTTCTATGTCTACTGATATCACTTCAACCCAAGTTCTGGTGATTCCTGTTTTTTCTTCACAGATATTACATCCATTTACGTAACAGTGCCAATAATACAAATGTTGGACACCACCTTTTTAAAACACGCCGGCCAGCATCTCTAGATAGCAGTTTTATAACCATCACTCGCCTTGCTATCTCCTTTTAAATTTTCTTAGAATTTATTAAAAAAAAAAAAAAAAAAAGCACTTAGTTTTATACCTTTGCCATTTTCAAGTCGCCTATAACTTTGTTATACCTGTGTGACACTGTTGGGCAAATGTTATGCCCCTTTTGATATATTACCTTGATATACCACTAAACACATATATTATGCAAAAGGGGGTTGGGCCACTTACCTTTTTTTCCTTCCTCCACACACACCCCCCATTTTTCCTAATTTCCATCCTTACCTATCCTTCTTCCTTCCCCATCTTACCAAAGCTCTGGTCAAAATGATGATGATGTAATGTAGAGAAGAATGAACATAGAGCTGACAGTATGGAACACCAGTGCATATAAGAGCACTTTCTTTTTTGGTTCCATCAAAAAAAGGGTCCGATAATACAACAAATCATAGCCTAAAAAAAGCCGGATAAAAGGATTTGGAAATTTTGGGTTTTTTAAACAGCCCAAACAGGGAAAAAGGGGGGAGCAAAAACCCCCGAACCCCACCCAGGTTACCCTGGGGGCCTCGGATATTCCACTGCAAAAAGATGATTTATAGAGAGAAAGATAGGCCCAAGTTAGTGGTATTATGGACTAGGGGTTTGAAAAAAAACATTGGGGACAGCAGAAGACTCTAATCAGAGAAGGGGGGGACGCCGGGAAAGGGAAAGGGGGGGTAGACGGAGAAGAGAGGGGGGGGGAAACCCAAAAAGGGGGGCGGTGTCCATCAACATTAGAGACTTTGAAAAATTCTGGATATTTAAGATTTTTTGGAAGACAAAAATTTAAATGGGGGCCACATTAGAAATGGAAGGAGAGTGAGCAGCCATCGGGAAAACTATAGACCGTACTAAAAAATAGGGGGGAGGAGATGAAGAGGAAACTGTCAAGGGGTTTTGGTAGCCTTAAAAAAAGGGGGTCTGAAACGACCACAAAGGTGACACAGGCATAGATAATAGGGAAAGTGCCACAAGAATGGCATAAATTCCAGCCAAATATGCTACCAAGGGTAATAGATGCCCTTACAACGCTGTCTAAACATTGCTGCCATCAGATGATTTTGAACCATCATGTACACTGCGATGGCATGGGAATGAGACGGAAATGGTCTAGAAAAAAAGAGTGAGAAGCCGCCGGGAGATAGTTGGGCTTTCACGCAAGGTGGAATAGAACAGACACAGACAGCAGGAACTTCCCAAGGGTAGGGAAAAAGGGAGATGTCCCCATGAAAACATAGAGGTGGGAGCTGAAGGGAAGACAGGAGTGAATGTAGACAAAGAGAAAAGGGACGAAGTAAGCAGGGTGACTAACAAATAAGAGCGCTTACTAACACCTGTAACAATCCTATACATGGAAGGATTGCAGAGGTCATGAGTGAACATAATAGTGAGTGCAATGTGCATCATGAATAGCGAATGCAATGTGCATCACGACGATCCGATAAGGATGGAATGTTCGCTTCTACATAGAGGCTCTCAACCGGGGAAGAACGAAATGCACCAAGGCATAAGCGTAAACCCTGGTGATGGATGGGATTAAGGATGGAAAGAGTAGCAGGGCAGGCCGCCGAATATATCTGGTAACCATAATCGAGTTTCGACAAAATTTGGGCTGAATGCAGGCGAAGGAGAGTTCTATGATCAGCCCCCCATGAAAGATGTGCAAGGGTTTTAAGAAGGTTCAGCCGGCTGTGACAAGTTGCCTTCAGAGAGGTAATGTGAGGTTTCCAGGACAATCGACGGTCAAACAGGAGGCCGAGAAACCTGATTGTATCACGTTCTGGGATATGTGAGCTGTATAGGTACAATGGATGATCAGAGACCACTGAATGTCTAGTAAACGTAATTTGATGAGTTTTGCCACTAGAAAATTTAAACCTGTGAGTGGTGGCTCAATCAGAAACCTGGTTGATGGCATGCTGGAGGGGAAACTGCATGGGTGACAGTCAGCACCTGCACAAGCTATAGCAAAGTCATCCAGATAGAGCGATGACCAAATATTGGATGGGAGAACAGATGCCAGATTATTTATAGCAAGCAGAAAGTGTGTTGTGCTCAGAACACATCCCTGGGGGACACCTTCAGGGGGAGAGCGTTTTCGGGATATAAAAAATTAAAATCGAAAAATTATGGAAACAAAATTTTTCACCAAAAATAGTGCATAATTCTGGCAACAAGTTGATGCAATCTGCTTATTTCTATCATATTTCTAAGTATGTTTACACTAAAAAGTATTTTTTTTGTTCTTGCATCAGCAAAAAGACGTGTTGCCTATTAGTCAGTTTTTTTTTTACCCCTAAAATTGCGATTTTTATGATTGTTTAATTTTAAATACACTACATGGCAACCTATGTGAAGTGGGTGTGTGTGAGCTCCAGCAGACACCTCTCAGTGGCCTTACAGCCTTCGATAAGCATGGTGTGATGTACTGCTCTGGAAGGTGGTGTTCGCTTCCCAGTTTTAGTTTAATATCTTTATTATGCACCCCATACCCATCCTGTGGGCGGTAGTCAAAAGATTACAGAGGTACATAATGGGTCCAAGGACTGGACCCCAAAGTTATGATACTGAGCAAGTTACAAAGGTAATGAACTAATTAGCTACAAAGGTAATGAACTCACAAGATACAAAGGTAATGAAACATGTAAGTAAATTTACTTACTTAAGTTTATACATGGTTACAATCATGAACAAATTATAACACAATGAACACTTCACTAGTCTACACCTTTTGGTCTTCTTCCTCAGACCGAACTAATTACCCCCCCAAACCCCTCCCTTTCCCATCTTCCCCATCCCCCCTTTTCCCCTTCCTCCTCCCCTCCTCCTCATTCCTCCCTTATTTCCCTTTCCCCTTTTTACCCTGGGAGCTTCCTGTTATGAAAGTTTCCCATACAAGGAGAGCACAAGATTACGGATGCACCTTCGCAAATTTTCCAGAGAATGATTTTCAGCTGGTATGAATGATGGGGAATTAGCTGCTTGACATTCACTGAAGAGCATCTGCCACAGGTTTCTTGGTAGAACAGAGAAATTTAAAAGACAAAAACACAAACACTTTAGGACACCTTATACTGGATACGTTTCGGTGGTGGTACTCGGTCGCTCCTGGACCTTGAGACTTGGAAGACCAGCCAATGGAGCTAGAAACTTGAGAGAACACAAAACAAAGTTAAAATATGAAAGCAGTGAGACAGGTAAGGAAGAGAAGAATTGCTGTCACATGCTATAGTTTTGGCCACTTCTCCGCCAGATAGGATCAAGAATCTTAGTTTCTTGACAGTTGTGTTGTTGGATTGAGTATAGTTTTCGATTTGTACTTACAGTTGTGTATAAAATAAGCTGGAAAGTGTAAGTGAGGCGTGGCTAGTGTTTTGGAACTTATTCTCTAGGAATTCGGGACCGAGAACACAGATAGCTCTTAGAAAAAACTCAATGATCACACCTCTTTTGGTTAGTAGAAATGAGTGAGGTAATCATTATTTGTTTGTTTTTTGTAAAAAACATGACACAGACACAGTGGTATAGAAGCATCCTTAACTTCTACTTCCAATACCATTAAACAAAGGGCTGACAATTACTCTGTTTCAACAACTCTAGCACAATAATCGTATTGTATACCGACAATATGAAAATTAAGGCACATGTGCAACATCTGGGTATCTTTATTGTAGACGTTTCGTCATCCAGTGCCTTATCAATACAAATTCTAGGACATAACTTGAAGACAGTAGAACTATATACTACAAAACATGAGGTAATCAGTCCCTCAGCTCTTCTTGAACGTGAGAGCTTCTGACATTATCACTCCCAGGTCTCTCACATATACCTTAATTTTCTAATGAGTGGCATGAGTTTGTTTTACACTCCGATCTGTTTTTTTATTTCCTCCATTCTTCCGTGACGTAGCAACATAAATTTGTCTCATTTGAACTCGGCCTACATAGCCAGTAAAGCATTTAAATTACTGGGAACGACTTCAAGTCTTGAACATGTACTCATTGGAGCGGAGGAGAAAGAGATACATGAAAATATATACAAGGAAAGTACTTGAGGGCCTGGTCCCAAATTTGCACACTACCATAACAACATACTGAAGTGAGACATATGGGAGAAAGTGACAAATAAACCCAGTGAGGAGCAGGGGTGCGGTGGGCACAATAAAAGAACACTGTATCAACATTCATGGCCCCAGATATCAGAAACACTGCTGGAACAAGTGTAGAAGTCTTCAAGAGAAAACTGGACAAGTATCTTCACCAGGTGACAGATCAACCAGGCGGTGATGGATATGAGGAGCATCGGGCCTCTAGCAGCAACAGCCTGGTTGACCAGGCAAGCACCAGATGAGCCTGGGCCATGCCCAGGTAACACATATTAATGCCAATTTCCCACTGGAAGACTTGTTTTATATCAGCTTGGAGGCTCGCTGTGTCTTCTATGGATGTCACTATTATACAGACTTTATTATCGTCTGAAAAAGATGATACAATGCAGTGAGTGATGTGTCAGTGTGTCAGAAGTGAGTCTGAGGAAGAGAAGTGGGGCGAGTACCCTGCCTTGGGGAGCACAACTCTTCACTGTACCAGGCCATGATTCACTCTGATTGCTATTGATCTTCGGGATCTATTTGTTCAGAAGTTAAGTGTCCATCTACCCACCTTCCCAGTTATTCATTTTCCACGCATTTTAAGTGTGCAGTTAGCCAATGTTGAGAGGCTTTTGCAAAGTCAATGTATATATAATTTTTATTTTGCTTGTTTTCAGTGCTTCGAAGACCATACATAGTTTTAAGAATATATATGATAGGGCTCACTCATCCAAGAGAAACTGAACCCGGTACTGGCCAGCGGAAAGGCGGAGCCAGGAGCTGAGACTCGACCCCTGAAATTACAATTAGGTAAATACGAAACCAAACACACACACATAATGGCATGGTGGCTAGCGCTCTTGCTTCACGCACGGAGGGCCCGGGTTCAATTCCCGGCGGTGCCGAAACATTTCGAAGTGTTTCGTACACACACACACACACACACACACATATATACAACAGGCCTAGTGTCTAATCGACATGTGCCTAGGACAAAATGGTAACTAACTAACACACACACACACACACACACACACACACAGAATGTTCCAGAGATGGGACACAGCAACAAGGGGGCACAGTTGGAAGTTGAAGACTCAGATGAATCACAGGGATGTTAGGAAGTATTTCTTCAGTCACAGAGTTGTGTGAGGGAAAAGTGGAGTATTATTGGGTGTTAAGGTTGTTAGTCAGCCGGCGATCATTCACGGGTTCAGCCGGTGCTTCCATCTAGCGGGCCGAGGCAGAACCTCACTTTTTCTGGAAGTATCAACCTTACCTGGTGAGCAGCGAAACTGGGAGAGTCACTACACCTCCACTCTTCTCCTGATCAGGTAAGGTGATCTACCAGGTTTTTTTTTTATTGTGGTTGTTTTTATGGTTACCAGAAATTTCTTCCATCTTAAAGTGAACATGCTATCCTTTTCTTTCTTAAGTGTTTGCTTACTTGTGGTAACCATTATTTTTTTCTCTTTATCATCTCTGCTGCTGGCCTGGTCAGCTGGTACAGACGCTGAGATTTGAAGGAGCTAGATGTACGTCTCTCTGACGTAGCTACTTTTGTCTACTCTTCTGTACCTCTACCAAGTGGCATACGAGAATTCTTAACATCTGCCCAGGATAACCTTCCTACATCTCGTCTACACCAGAGACTCATCCTGGGCCTTATATTCTCCTACTCTCCATCCTGCCAGAACCACAACGGCCTACTTCATTTTTTTTTATTTTAGTAAAAACTGAAAATTCTTTGTTTATTTCCTACCCAAGAGTCTTTAATTTTTTTTATTAATTTTTCCATTATATTTTGTTCAGGTGGAAGGCGTTCCCCTGACAAGTGGTCAGGAAGTAGAATAGCTTGGGAAGCGATGTAGTGGAGGCAGGATCCATTCATAGCTTTAAGAAGAGGTATGATAAGGCTCATGGCGAGGGGAGAGAGACCCAGTAGCGGCCAGTGAAGAGGCGGGGCCAGGACCACAACTAGGTGAGTACAACTAGGAGAGTACACACACCCACATACACACACACACACACACACAAACACACGCCCCGATGGCATAGTGACTAGCGCTCTTGCTTCACGCACGGAGGGCTCGGGTTCAATTCCCGGCGGGGCCGAAACATTTCGAAGTGTTTCGTTACACACACACACACACACACATACAACAGGCCTAGTGTCTAATCGACATGTGCCTAGGACAAAATGGTAACTAACACACACAGGGATCAGTCCTAGGACCGGTGCTGTTTCTGGTATTTGTAAACGACATGACGGAAGGAATAGACTCCTAAGTGTCCTTGTTTGCAGATGATGTAAAGTTGATGAAAAGAATTAAATCGGACGAGGACTTGGCAGAACTACAAAGAGATCTGGAGAGGCTGCAGGCCTGGTCCAGAAACTGACATCTGGAGTTCAACCCCACCAAGTGCAAAGTCATGAAGATTGGGGAAGGGCAAAGAAGACCGCAGACGAAGTACAGTCTAGAGGGCCAGAGACTACAAATCTCACTCCAGGAAAAGGATCTTGGGGTGAGTATAACACCGAGCACTTCTCCTGAGGCGCACATCAATAAATAACTGCTGCAGCATATGGGCGCCTAGTAAACCTAAGAACAGCATTCCGACATCTTAATACGAAATCATTCAGGACCCTGTACACTGTGTATGTTAGGCCCATACTGGAGTATGCAACACCATTTTGGAACCCACACCTAGCCAAGCACGTAAGGAAACTAGAAAAAGTGCAAAAGTTTGCCACAAGACTAGTCCCGGAGCTAAGGGGTATGTCCTACGAGGAGAGGTTAAGGGAAATCGACCTGACGACACTGGAGGGCAGGAGAGATAGGGGGGATATGATAACGATATATAAAATACTGAGAGGAATCGACAAGGTGGACAGAGACAGGATGTTCCAGAGTTGGGATACAGCAACAAAGGTTCATAGCTGGAAGTTGAAGATCCAGATGAATCACAGGGATGTTATGAAGTATTTCTTCAGTCACAGAGTTGTCAGGAAGTGGAATAGTCTGGGAAGTGATGTAGTGGAGGCAGGATCCATACATAGCTTTAAGAAGATGTATGATAAAGCTCATGGAGCAGGAAGAGTGATCTAGTAGCGACAAACACTCTCTGCACGTACTCTTGCATGTACAGAATGCTTATGGTAATAACTAATAACTGCTACACATTACAGCAGCACTGCAGACGCGCTCATTTGTTTGAGCTGTGCAAACTACAAATGTACACTACAAATGTACATGTGTGCTTACAACAAGTGCACATGAGCAGTGTTAATACATAACATTACGTACGTACACACGTTATGTCAACATGTGTACACTATGGAAGTTCACACTAAACATTTCACGCGCCTCCCTCACACACATATTACAAGGCGTTGATATGTACACTCCAGCCTCGGATGCGTCATATGTATACACTAGTAAAGTGCATTTGACACAATATATGTATAGTAGGGATAGGTACGGGAGTGTACTTCTCTAAGTCAGTACATGTGCGCTCTCTCTCTCTCTCTCTCACACACACATACAGTGTGTGTGTGTGTGTGTGTGTGTGTGTGGAGAACCTAGGATAGCCCAGGACTTAGAGAGACTTATTTTATTGCTAAATTAAGGTAGGATTCTACACTTAACTGCTACACCAAACACACACACTCACAGTATTTCTTTAGCCTTAGAGTTATCAAGAAGTGGAATAATCTGGAGAGTGAAGTAGTTTACCTGGAGTTTACCTGGAGAGTGTTCCAGGGATCAACGCCCCTGCGGCCCGGTCTGTGACCAGGCTTCATGTTGGATCAGAGCCTGATCAACCAGGCTGTTACTGCTGGCCGCACTCAGTCCAACGTACGAACCACAGCCTGGCTGGTCAGGCACCGACTTTAAGTGCCTGTCCAGTGCCTGCTTGAAGACAGCCAGGGGTTTGTTGGTAATCCCCCTGATGTATGCTGGGAGGCAGTTGACCAGTCTTGGGCCCCTGACACTTATTGTGTTGTCTCTCAACGTGCTAGTGGCACCCCTGCTTTTCATTGGGGGGATGTTACATCGTCTGCCGAGTCTTTTGCTTTCGTAGGGAGTGACACTCGTGTGCAAGTTTTGTACTAATCCCTCTAGAATTTTCCAAGTGTATATAATAATGTATCTCTCCCGCCTGCGTTCCAGGGAGTACAGGTTTAGAAACTTCAAGCGTTCCCAGTAATTGAGGTTGTTTATTGCAGTTATGCGTGCCGTGAAGGTTCTCTGTACATTTTCTAGGTCAGCAATTTCACCTGCCTTGAAAGGTGCAGTTAGTGTGCATCAATATTCCAGCCTAGATAGAACAAGCGACCTGAAAAGTGTCAACATGGGCTTGGCATCCATGCGATTGCTACAGTGTTATGGTCCTTGAAGGTGAGATCCTCTGACATGATCACTCCCAGGTCTTTGACGTTAGTTTTTCGCTTTATTGTGTGGTTGGAATTTGTTTTATACTCCGATGAGATTTTAATTTCCTCACGTTTTCCATATTGGAGTAATTGAAATTTCTCATCATTGAACTTCATATTGTTTTCTGCAGCCCTTTTAAAGATTTGGTTGATGTCTGCTTGGAGACTTGCAGTGTCTTCAACGGTGGACACTGTCATACAGATTCGGGTGTCATCTGCAAAGGAAGACACGGCACTGTGGCTGATATCCCTGTCTATGTCCGATATGAGGATGAGGAACAGGATGGGAGCGAGTACTGTGCCTTGTGGAACAGAGCTTTTCACCTTAGCCGCCTCAGACTTTACTCTGTTGACTACTACTCTTTGTGTTCTACTTGTTAGGAAATTATAGATCCATCTACCAACTTTTCCTGTTATTCCTTTATCACGCATTTTGTGTGTTATCACACCATGGCCACACTTATCAAAGGCTTTTGCAAAGTCTGTGTATATAACATCTGCATTCTGTTTGTCTTCTAGAACATCCAGGACCTTGTCGTAGTGGTCCAGTAGTTGGGACAGACAGGAGCGACCTGCTTTAAACCCATGCTGCCCTAGGTTGTGTAATTGATGGTTGTTTAGACGAGTGGCAATCTTGCTTCTTAGAACCCTTTCAAAGATTTTTTATGATATGGGACGTTAGCGCTATTGGTCTGTAGTTCTTTGCTATTGCTTTACTGCCGCCTTTGTGGAGTTGGGCTATGTCTGTTGTTTTTAGTAATTGCGGGACGACCCCAGTGTCCATGCTCCCTCTCTAAAGGATGTTAAAAGTACGTGATAGGGGCTTCTTGCAGTTCTTGATGAACACTGAGTTGGAAAGATAAACACATAAGCAGTATAATGTGATCCTTTATTAACAAAGTTTTTTCTAAACTTCATTATCCTCATCACTTCATTAGAGACTGCAGACGACGGGCATTAAACATCTTCAACACACCCAGAGAAGACACTGCCGAGAAACGATACATAGTCCTCCCCATCAACTCCATTACCAAACACGTTTCCAACATTTTTTCCAATACCTCATTCCGAGTATCTACCTCCACATCCACAACCATCAAGGACATTACCAGTAACAGACAGGACAAGCTTCAATCCACTGCAGGGGTATACACAATTCCTTGTAATGACTGCAGCAAATTATACATCGGCGAAACATCCAGAGACCTCCAAACACGTATTTCAGAACATCAGTACGCAGGCAGATCTGACGACCCAAGAAATGCCTGTGTTCAACACTGAAATTCACACAAACATTTAATCAACTACAGAAACGCAAGACTCATCGCCAGAGAAGACAACACTCAATACCGAAGAATCCTGGAATCATCACTTATTTGTATATCCAACAACTTCAACCAGAACAACGGCTTCTACAACATAGCTGAACCTATTGCCAACAAACTTCTTCATCGCTATTCCACATAGAACTCAAGAATGGAACACTGCAGGTCTTTTAAGTTACCCGAAGTTTTAAACTATCACTCTACTTTGAAGACTGTCACATGCAGCTTTCTCCACCTGACCCAGCATTCTCCACCTGACTAAATCCTATAAATACCCTTGTTTCTTTTATCCAGGTAGATCTGTTTGTGACTCGATAAAGCCCACTGCGTGGGCGAAACGTTGTCAATAAAGGATCACATTATACTGCTTATGTGTTTATCTTTCCATTGTGTCGGTATTTTATACCATTTATTTCCAACACTGAGTTCCATGAGTCGGGGCCTGGAGCGGAGTGCATGGGCATGTCATTTATCGCCTTTTCGAAGTCATGTGGCGTCAGGGTAATGTCAGATAGGCTTGCGTCAACCAGGTTCTGTGGCACTCTCATAAAAAATTAATTTAGGTCTTCAACTTTCAGTCTGGTTAGCGGCTCGCTAAAAACTGAGTCATACTGCGACTTTAGTAACTCACTCATTTCCTTGATGTCATCTGTGTAGGACCCATCTCGTTTTAGTAGAGGCCCAATACTGGATGTTGTTCTCGACTTTGATCTGGTATAAGAAAAGAAATACTTTGGGTTTCTTTCAATTTCATTTATGGCTTTTAGTTCTTCCCGTGTTTCTTGATTCCTGTAAGATTCCTTTAGTTTTAATTCGATGTTTGCTATTTCTATGACCAGTGTCTCCCTACGTATTTCAGATATATTGGCCTCTTGTAGCCGCTCTGTTATTCTTTGCCTTCGCCTGTATAGGGAGCGCCTCTCTCTTTCTAGTTTACATCTTCTCCTCTTTTTCCTTAAGGGAATTTGCCTTGAGCAAACCTCAAGTGCCACAGAGTTAATTTGTTCTAGACATAGGTTAGGATCCGTGATGCTTAGGTTATCTTCCCAGTTTATATCATTTAGGACTTGGTTTACTAGGTCCCACCTTATGTTTTTGTTATTAAAGTTGAATTTGGAGAAGGCTCCCTCGCGACTCGTCACATTTTGTCGATCTGGGGCCCCCCTCATACATGTCTGGACCTCTATTATGTTGTGATCTGAGTATATCGTTTTTGATATGATGACATTTCGTATCAGATCATCATTGTTGGTGAAGATGAGGTCCAGCGTATTCTCCAATCTTGTAGGCTCTATTATTTGCTGGTTTAAGGTGAATTTGGTGCAGAGATTTAAAAGCTCGTGTGTGTGCGAGTTTTCATCTGAGCTGCCTCCTGGTGTTATCTCTGCTACCACATTATTTGCAATATTCCTCCATTTTAGGTGCCTTAGGTTGAAGTCCCATAGGAGCAAGATGTTGGGGGCAGGAGCTGGAAGGTTTTCCAGACAGTGGTCAATTTTCAGAAGCTGGTCCTGGAATTGTTGGGACATTGCATCCGGAGGCTTATATACAACCACGATGACCAGGTTTTGATTCTCGATCTTTACTGCTAAAACTTCAACTACATCATTTGAGACATTTAGTAGTTCTGAGCATATAAGTGACTGTGATATACAGGCCATCTCCCCCCTCCCCTTTTGCCTGTTCACTCTGTCACGTCTGTATAGGTTGTAGCCAGGGATCCATATTTCATTGTCCAAGTGATCCTTTATGTGGGTCTCTGTGAAAGCCTCAAACATTGCATTTGACTCTGTAAGCAGTCCACGGATGTAAGGTATTTTGTTGTTCGTCGCTGGCTTTAGACCCTGTATATTTGCAAAAATGAATGTCGTCGGATGGGTGGTATTGGTGGTATGGGGGGGGGGTCTTTTTTTCCTGGCACTAATATCTGTTGTTCTGGAGTGGAGGCCATTGACTGTGGTTCCACTCCAGAAATGATTACAGTTGGTGTACAATTTCTGTCATTTCCTGCCAGCTTTTTTTCCTTCTTGACGCTAAAAAACCTCTCTCTCTGGAGAGGCTTTGGCTACCCAGGTTTTCCCATGGTCTGGATGTTCTGTGTCGTCTTGTACCCTTTAGGTGGTGTGCCTGGCAATATAGGTTATAGCACTGTCTTTCCTGAACTGATGAGTGACACATTTCAGGGTGGAAAAGCTTACAGGACGGGAGGTTGCATTTTCCTGTTGTCATATAGCACGGCATTTTCTGGGGTGGTCAAAGTTGCATGTCTCATCTGTTTTCCCAGAAATTCCATGCCAGCAGATACCAAATGCATAATATTTGCATAGGCCTGGTTTGTGTTTGCCTTGTTTTTTTGCGACTTTGTTCCCTAATGTATTCCCTGTTGGTGGGTGTTTTCCTGTCTCATTTCTATCTTCAGCACTAGTGCTAACATCCCCTTTTGTTCCATCTCCAACAATAGCACCTTCAGGAGCACTGTCCTCCAGGACAACACTAGCACCCTCAGGAGAACTATCCTCCAGGACAACACTAGCACCCTCAGGAGTGCTGTCGTTCAAGACAGCCCATTCCAAACCACCCATCTTATTTTCCCAGCTGTCATACCATGTTGACATGTCTTTTAAGAAGGATCTTTTATTGGTGTTCTTGTCTTTTAATATAGATGCAATTTCCTCATACAGGTGTATCTCGTTTGGGCAGACCCAAAAACATCTGAGTTTATGTCAAGTGTGGTCACTGGTTGAAAATCCCTGCATATACCATGGGACCATTGACAACAGAGATTGCAAGCAATCCAGGTCTGTGTTCGTCCCTTACCCTTTCTACAGACTACACAGATCTTCATGGTGGTGGTCATCTTACAACACTTGACAACTCTCCTAGCCAGCTAGCCTATAATTTCTCGAAGTATTTAGTTGTTTTTAACAGTTCCTCTGCTTTGGCTTATTTCCAACGAATCTGTTTGAATCCGGTCCTTTGTTCACTTATTTCTTGGACGAATCCGGTTTGTGCTCACTATATATTTTAACTAATAACCAACTTAAGGTAGATCTGTCTATTTGTATTGTATCTATTTGTTGTAGTTTCTGTTTGGGTGTTTAATAAGGTCGTGTGGAAGCAAGTTCCATACATAGCTTTAAGAAGAGGTATGATAAAGCTTATGGAGCAGGGAGAGAGTGAATTAGTATCGACCAGTGAAGAGGCGGGGGGTTGGGGCCGGGAAACGACCCCTTTCAACCACAAAAGGTGAGTACACGCACAAAAATGGGGAAAGGCAACACTGTAAAAAAAGGACCCGGGCCAGTACAAAATTTTAATAATTTAAACAGTACAGTAAAAAAAACAAGACCAAAATAATACAAACCACAACAAAGCACAGTACAATAACACACAAGACCAGTAATACAAAACACAAAAGACTAGTACAGTAAATAACACACAAGACCAGTAAAAATTTCAATAACACACATGACCACTAACAGAAAATAAACACAAGACCAGTACAGTAAAAACAACACAAGACCAGAACAATAAAACACAAGACCAGAACAAAATACAATAAAACAGAAGACCCCCCAGAACAATAACACACAAGACCAGTACAGTACAAAACACACAAACAAGAAGTACAATAACAAAAAAATAT
>WNWK01046957.1:0-14117 GCA_009830355.1 Cherax destructor
CTTAGGCATAAGGCACAAAATATCATCAACATATCTATACCACTTAGCTCTATTGGGAAGGATAGTGTTAAGCAATCTTGTTTCGAAAAATTCCATATAAAAGTTACTAAGAACAGGTGAAAGAGATTTCCCATTGCCATACCAAACTTCTGAGTGTAAAACTCATCATTAAATACAAATTTTGCATCAACAATACAAAGTTTAATAAGTTTAATGATAGTAGGAACTGGCAATGGTAAATCATAATTAACCAGTTCTTCAGATAAGAACCTTAGTAAATCATCAACTGGAACTTTTGTAAACAAGGAGGTAACATCAAAACTAACCATATTGAAATCATTTAAATCAGTCAAGGTGCTTAATTTATCAACTAAATCTAAGTTGTTTTTAACATTAAAATTAGAAATTTTTCCAACAATTGGGCTCAAAATATCAACAAGCCATTTAGAAAGTTTATAAGAAACTGAACCTATAGAGCTAATAATTGGTCTAACAGGATTACCAGGTTTGTGTGTTTTTATTAATCCATACATATAAGGTAAAGATGGATTAGTGGAAGTAAATTTTTAATTAATTCATCTTTGCCCTTCAATAGATGTTTTATTGTTTTATTGAAATTGCTGTTGACAGATTCTAAGGATTCTTTCTAAGTTTAGAATAGGTTTCAAAATCATCTAGGAGGTTATTCATTTTATCTTGGTAATCGGTTTCTTTCATAATTACAATTGCATTAATTTTATCTGCTTTAGTAAGACGCAAATTTTATTATTAAAAAGTGAATCATAAGACTTAAAAATCTTTGAGGGCAATTGGGAATATTTTGTTTTAACATTGAGCTATATACCATCCCCTTACTAATATTAATTTCATCAGTGGATAAATCAGAGGATTTTTCTAAATTACAAAAGGCTTTTGCAATTTCAACATTATTAAGTTTTTTTGAAGTTGCAAAACTTAAACCGAAACCAAGAGCAGCAGTTGTATTTTTATCTAATATTTCATCTGATAAGTTAATTACAAAATTGTTATTAGCGTGCTTTGTCCAATCACTATTTTCAATTAAATTATCTAATTTTCTTGTAGTTTGTTTTTGAGATTATTACAAATTCTTCTGAGTTTATTATAGCAATGATCCAACATACTATGTTGCCATTCTGATGGAATAGCTTGATAAAAGGAGTATTTTTTGTTTCTCAATATTTTGAATGCTTCTTTCTCCTGTATTTTAGTAATTTAAAAGACTGTTTGAATGAACAAGTTTTGCCTAAATCTCTTTTACCAAATAGACTCCTTGACATGAGAGATCGTCCTTTTGATGATTTTATGAGAATTATTCTTCAGAAACATATTGAAATTACTAAAATACAGGAGAAAGAAGCATTCAAAATATTGAAACAAAAAATACTCCTTTTATCAAGCTATATGTCAACAATTTGCACGGAAGCTGAGGAGAGGTTTATACCCAAGGGTAACAGGAAAAGCGAAAAAGCCAGGATGAGCCCATGGTTCACCCAAAGGTGCAGGGAAGCCAAAACCAAGTGTGCCAGGGAATGGAAGAAGTATAGAAGGCAAAGGAACCAGGAGAATAAGGAGAGCAGTCGTAGAGCCAGAAATGAATATGCACAGGTAAGAAGGGAAGCCCAAAGACAATACGAAAATGACATAGCAGCGAAAGCAAAATCTGACCCAAAGCTGTTGTACAGCCACATCATAAGGAGAACAACAGTCAAGGACCAGGTGATCAGGCTGAGGAAGGAAGGAGGGGAGGTCACAATAAATGACCACGAAGTGTGTGAGGAGCTCAACATGAGATTCAAAGAGGTGTTCACAGAGGAAATAGAAGGGCCTCCAGAAAGGAGGAGAGGTAGGGTACACCATCAGGTGCTGAACACGATACACACAACTGAGGAGGAAGTGAAGAGGCTACTAAGCGAGCTAGATACCTCAAAGGCGATGGGGCTGGACAACATTTCTCCATGGGTCCTGAGAGAGGGAGCAGAGGAGCTATGTGTACCCCTAACAACAATCTTCAACACGTCTATCGAAACAGGGCAACTACCAGAGGTATGGAAGACAGCAAATATAGTTCCAATTTTTAAAAAAGGAGACAGAAACGTAGCACTAAACTACAGACCAGTGTCACTGACATGTATAGTATGCAAGGTCATGGAGAAGATTATCAGTAGAAGAGTGGTGGAGCACCTAGAAAGGAATGAGCTTATCAACGACGGCCAACACGGTTTCAGGGACGGGAAATCCTGTGTCACAAACCTACTGGAGTTCTATGACAGGGTGACAGCAGTAAGACAAGAGAGAGGGGTGGGTAGATTGTATATTCTTGGACTGTAAGAAGGCGTTTGACACAGTCCCACACAAAGAGATTAGTGCAGAAGCTGGAGGACCAGGCAGGGATAACAGGAAGGCACTACAATGGATCAGGGAATACCTGTCAGGAAGACAGCAGCGAGTCATGGTCCGTGGCGAGGTGTCAGAGTCGGCGCCGGTGACGAGTGGGGTTCCACAGGGTCAGTCCTAGGACCGGTGCTGTTTCTGGTGTTTGTGAACGACATGACGGAAGGAATAGACTCCGAAGTGTCCCTGTTTGCAGATGATGTGAAGTTGATGAGAAGAATTCAATCGGAAGAGGACCAGGCAGAACTACAAAGGGATCTGGATAGGCTGCAAGCCTGGTCCAGCAATTGGCTCCTGGAGTTCAACCCAACCAAGTGCAAAGTCATGAAGATTGGGGAAGGGCAAAGAAGACCGCAGACGGAGTACAGTCTAGGGGGCCAGAGACTACAAACTTCAATCAAGGAAAAGATCTTGGGGTGAGTATAACACCAGGAACATCTCCTGAGGCGCACATCAACCAAATAACTGCTGCAGCATACGGGCGCCTAGCAAACCTAAGAACAGCATTCCGACATCTTAATAAAGAATCGTTCAGGACCCTGTACACTGTGTACGTTAGGCCCATACTGGGTATGCAGCACCAGTTTGGAACCCACATTTATCCAAGCACGTAAAGAAACTAGAGAAAGTGCAAAGGTTTGCAACAAGACTAGTCCCGGAGCTAAGGGGTATGTCCTACGAGGAGAGATTAAGGGAAATCGACCTGACGACACTGGAGGACAGGAGAGATAGGGGGGACATGATAACGACATATAAAATACTGAGAGGAATTGACAAGGTTGACAGAGACAGAATGTTCCAAAGATGGGACACAGCAACAAGGGGACACAGTTGGAAGTTGAAGACTCAGATGAATCACAGGGATGTTAGGAAGTATTTCTTCAGTCACAGAGTAGTCGGGAAGTGGAATAGCTTATGAAGCGATGTAGTGGAGGCAGGTTCCATACACAGCTTTAAGAAGAGGTATGATAAAGCTCATGGCGCAGGGAGAGTGACCCAGTAGCGGCCAGTGAAGAGGCGGGGCCAGGAGCTATGTCTCGACCCCTGCAACCACAACTAGGTGAGTACAACTAGGTGAGTACACACACACACACACACACACACATACACACACACACATACACACACACACACACACAAACACACACACACACAAACACACACACAAACACAAACACACACACACACAAACACACACACACACACACACACAAACACACACACACACACACAAACAAACACACACACACAAACACACACACAAAAACACACATACACACACATAAACACCAACACACATCCTGCAACACAGGTGCCTCGCATCGCAAATTACAATCGCCTCAAATTAACCTCTTGAATCCTCTAATTTCGAAATGACCGAATTATTAAAGAGCAAAATAAACCATAACACGTTCGCAAAAGAAAAAAAAACGAATTAAATTCGACTGATCTAACACATCCATTGTTGAAAAAAAAGATCCCTCTTTGAACACTAAAAATATAATACGTGGAATTATGAAAGATATAACGCCTGAAGTATACCCGCATGCGCATATTTGTAGTTATATCCAGCGCTGGACGCCCAGCCATGCAAATTAATCCGTTTGACGGGAATTTATTTCTGCCAATAACATCTACAGTTTGAGGCCATTGATGCATAACTATCTGTTAATTGGTGAACTAGGCTGCCAGCCAGACCCCAATTGGTCGGTACAGTGATCAGAGGTAGTGG
The DNA here is from genome assembly GCA_009830355.1 of Cherax destructor. Taxonomy (NCBI): domain Eukaryota; kingdom Metazoa; phylum Arthropoda; class Malacostraca; order Decapoda; family Parastacidae; genus Cherax; species Cherax destructor. Next base: position 4,145 of record WNWK01046957.1, read on the forward strand.
ATAGTACCAGGGGTGGGGTGGGGGATGATTGCCGGGGAAGGGGGATGGTTGCTCGTGAAGGGGTATTGTGGCCATGGGGAAGGGGGTTGGTTGCTGTGTTGGGAGGGTAGAGGAGCTGGTAAAATTTAAAGGCTTTCACATCATTATCTGTCTGAAGTGCATATATGTGTGTGTTAGTTGCCATTTTGTCCTAGGCACATGTCGATTAGACACTAGGTCTGTTGTATGTGTGTGTGTGTGTGTATGTGCGTGTGTAAGGAAACACTTCGAAATGTTTCCACCCCGCCGGGAATTGAACCCGGGCCCTCCGTGCGAGCTTTAGCTTTAGCCACCAGGCCACCGGTGTGTGTGTGTGTGTGTGTACATATATATATATGTCATGCCGAAAAGGTAAAGCTTGCGATTTAGCTTAAATAGCAACGCTCTTCTTGCCAAATAAGGCAAGCGAAAATTTGTGTATGCAATAATTTCACAAAAATCATTCTGAACCTAACGAAAAAAAAAATTCATTGTATTTGTTTATTATTAAATTATTGTAATCTTATCTAAATTATATTTAGTTGGATTAGGCTAAATTAAATTGCGCTTCTTATAATAAGGTTAGGTAAGTTTTCTAAGGTTCTTTTGGTACAAAATTATTAATTTTTACATTAACATAAATTAAAAAACATATCTTTAAAAGTATAAGAGAAAATTTAAGGAAAGACTTAATTTTAAATGAGTTCTTGCTAATTGACCAGTTTTACCTATTCGGCAGGACATATATGTATATATATATATATATATATATATATGATGTGTGTGTGTGTGTGTGTGTGTGTGTGTGTGTGTGTGTGTGTGTGTGTGAGTGTGTGTGTGTGTGTGTGTGTGTAATGAATATGCATTTTTTTACTTCATTATGTTATAATACCGAAAATACATAAATTACCAAATTCTAGTACTTAACAAATTACTTTCTAAAGTTTTAAAACAGCAAATTTAACCTAAATCAAACATGTTGTATGGCGAGGTTAAATATATAAAAAGTTGTAGAAATTATACAAAATATATTTAGGAGAATTATTTACATGTCAACTATCACTATAATGTGATGAATGCTATTTTGTGGTAATTTTTTTTTTAATTATTTTTTTAAAACGCACTGTATATTTTACATACATGCATTCATACAGTAAAAATAAAGAATTGGAAGAAATGAATATTCATTTTTACTTTTTGTGGAACAGCATAATGCTAACCAAATTAACTTACTTCACAAACTAAAGGATGTAGCCTATTTACCACGGATGTTTTTTTTTTTTCTTGTATTTCTGCCCATCATAACGGCATTGTGTACAAAATGAATGTCACTGTTTATGCTTTCAGCAATAAATCCAAAGTCTTTGGCCCATTTATGTTAAATGTCGTCTTTCTTTTCGGCATTTCATTAGGGGCTTAATTAAAGCAAGAAATAAAATCAGCCACTATCGACTGGGGCTTTCAGTAGACTGACAGCTTAACTCGTCTCTTACACGTACACTGCGGCTTCAAGCGTAGTGTTGCCAATGGCAACTACATAAAATTATAATAAAAATACGTCGTTGGTTATTGTGACCTTCAGTTCCTGGTGTTTAAATACGTTAGGTAATTTACATAGTAATTATTTTTAGACAAGCCCCTAAAAGAAGAAGGAATTAACATCGTGCTTGAGATGGCGCAGGACGGAGGACAGAATGCTCAAAAGCAGGACTGTCCTGCCTAAAGCAAGACTTCTGGCCAGCCAAAATTATGGTGCAGGGGTCGATTCACAGCTCCTGATCCCGCCTCTTCGCTAGTCGCTACTCGATCCACTCTCGCCAAGGTATGTATGGATCCTGCCTCTGCAGGAGATAGGACCCATACATAACTTCGAAGGAAGTTCACTGCCATGTGGAAGGATTTGATGAAATAACTTACCACAAGAGTGGTGTCCCGGGGTATGGGAGTGACCGTCTAGCTTCGGCTAGGCACCCATACTTATCCGGGGTCTGGATGTGTGGATAAAGTACTGCGTACTTTAAAGCAGAGTTTGAATCCTGCTGTGGCCTATATATTTAAGAATTAAAAAAAAAGTGTTTGGCAGAATACATGATGTCACGAATGGAAAATTTTGTCTACATCTGATGTTGAATGTTCATGTCAGGGATCAACCCGTAATATAATTTATTAATATAGACAGATAATGTCACACACAACAGTGTTTCAGCATACATATTTCTCATTACTTAGAGGGAATGCTATTCTGTGTACTGTGAGAGCTTCGGGCGTCTGTGACCTGCAGTGAAGATACTCCGATCAGCAAAGAAAAAGAGATGTTTGTATGATCTGATAGAGAGAGAGAGAGAGAGAGAGAGAGAGAGAGAGAGAGAGAGAGAGAGAGAGAGAGAGAGAGAGAGTCTACTTCCTTTCACTTGAGAGAACACAGGCAAGTCTGCCATGCATGATGGTTGGGGTCTATGGTTAACGTCTTGGTGTGATTAATGGAGTCAGGGAAATAAGAAAGAAAGCTAAGATGATGATTGATGTTGGTTTTGAAAAGAGAGGAAGGAACAGAGGTTAGGTGGGGTGGTGGGGGGTTGGTGGGTAGAGTTAAAGGTGGGTAGAATTTTGGATGGTAGTTGGTAGAGGGAGTTGTGGAGCTTCATACTGACTTATTTTGCCTCTAAATCAAAGTCCAGTGGCTAGGCAGGCTCATGCACACGCATGCACACACACACACACACACACACACACACACACACACACACACACACACAAACCTCGGCAAAGGAGAAAGACCTTGGGGTGAGTATAACGCCAAGCACGTCTCCGGAGGCACACATCAACCAGATAACTGCGGCAGCATATGGGCGACTGGCAAACCTAAGATTAGCGTTCCGTTACCTTAACAAGGAATCGTTCAAGACACTGTACACCGTGTACGTCAGGCCCATACTAGAATATGCAGCACCAGTCTGGAACCCACACCTGGTCAAGCACGTAAAGAAACTAGAGAAAGTGCAAAGGTTTGCGACAAGGTTAGTTCCACAACTCAGGGGTCTGTCCTATGAAGAAAGGTTGAGGGAAATAGGACTAACAACACTGGAGGAAAGAAGGGTCAGAGGAGACATGATAACGACATACAAAATACTGCGGGGAATCGACAAGGTAGACAGTGACAGGATGTTCCAGAGAGGGAACACAGAAACAAGGGGACACAACTGGAAGCTGAAGACTCAGATGAGTCAATGGGATGTTAGGAAGCATTTCTTCAACCACAGAGTTGTCAGGAAGTGGAATAGTCTAGAGAAAGATATAGTGCAGGCAGGAACCATACATAGTTTTAAGACGAGGTATGATAAAGCTCATGGAGCAGGGAGAGCAGAGACCCAGTAGCGGACAGCGAAGAGGCGGGGCCAGGAGCTGAGTCTCGACCCCTGCAACCACAATTAGGTGAGTACAATTAGGTGAGTACACACACACACACACACATTCACGGGCTTCAGGAGAGCGAGGGACACACAACGAAATACGGCAGGAGGAAAGTCAGGAGATTGAAAACATCATCAGAGAAATAGGCGAAGAGGACATGTCTGAGATAGTAAATTTTCAGAGAATAGGGGGGTACGTGAAGGAGAGAAAACGGCCGGTCAAGCTGATTTTCAAGACAGAAACAGTGCGAAACAGGATCCTGCAAGAGAAACCACAGCTGAAGGAATCATCAGCATACAAGAGGTGTTCCTAGACCGGGACAGAACAAAAACAGAACAACAGCAGCTGAGGAAGTGGAGGCAAAGAGAAAGGAGCTAGGAAGAGAGACATGGACAGAATCAGCAGAGGTCAACCAGAGCAGGGAAGAGCAACAAGAGGAAGCACACATAGACCCATCCCAGAATCCCAAAACCAAACACATTATCCCAACGCAGACCACAATCTACACTTACAGCTCTCCACCCACACTACTCTGCAGAATCCCACAGCACACCGCCAGGTCCCCCACAGACCCCCAAAACACAGTGTTGGAGAGGAAACTGAAGGTATGGTACACCAACGCTGATGGAATAACGAATAAGTGGGAGGAGTGGCATGAAAGAGTCAAAGAGGCATCACCGGACATCATAGCCCTCACTGAAACCAAGCTCACAGGGATGATAACAGATGCCATTTTTCCAACGGGATATCAGATCCTGAGAAAAGACAAAGGGAACAGAGGGGTAAAGGAGTTACACTGCTGATCAAAAACCGATGGGATTTTGATGAGCTGGAGAGAGGAGACAGAGGAGAAGCAAGAGATTAAATAATAGGAATGCTTCAGTACGGAGGTCCCAAGGTGGTAATTGCAGTGATGTATAACCCACCACAGAACAGCAGGAGGCCAAGGCAAGAGTATGATGAGAGTAATAGAGCGATGTTTTACACACTGGCCGAAGTTGCCAGAAGGGCTCAAGAGAGCAGGGCGAAGCTACTGATCATGGGTGACTTCAACCACAAGGAAATCGATTGGGAGAACTTAGAGACACATGGGGGCCAAGAAACGTGGAGGGCTAAGATGATGGAGGTGGTACTGGAAAATCTCATGTACCAACACGTAAGTGACACTACCAGAGAGAGAGGAGAGGATGAACCAGCGAGACTGGACCTAGTATTCACCCTGAGTAGCGCAGATATTGAGGACATCACATATGAAAGACCCCTTGGGGCCAGTGATCATGTGGTTTTAAGCTTCGAATACATAGTAGAGCTACAAGTGGAGGGGGAAGTGGGAAGGGCCGGACGAACGAAGCCAAACTACAAGAAAGGAGACTACGTAGGCATGAAGAACTTCCTGCATGGAGTTCAGTGGGACAGAGAGCTGGCAGGGAAGTCAGTAAACGAGATGATGGAATATATGACAAAAATATGCAAGGAAGCTGAGGAGAGGTTTGTACCCAAGGGTAACAGGAATAATGAAAAAGCCAGGAAGAGCCCGTGGTTCACCCAAAGGTGCAGGGAGGCCAAAACCAAGTGTGCAAGGGAATGGAAGAAGTATAGAAGGCAAAGGACCCAGGAAAATAAGGAGAGCAGTCGTAGAGCCAGAAATGAATCTGCACAAGTGAGAAGGGAGGCCCAAAGACAATACGAGAATGACATAGCAGCGAAACCCAAATCTGACCCAAAGTTGTTGTACAGCCACATCAGAAGGAGAACAACAGTCAAGGACCGGGTAATCAGGCTGAGGAAGGAAGGAGGGGAGGTCACAACATGAGATTCAAAGAAGTGTTCACAGAGGAGATAGAAGGGCCTCCAGAAAGGCGGAGAGGTGGGGTACACCACCAAGTGTTGGACACAGTACATACAACTGAGGAGGAAGTGAAGAGGCTGCTAAACGAGCTAGATACCTCAAAGGCGATGGGGCCGGATAACATATCTCCATGGGTCCTTAGAGAGGGAGCAGAGGTGCTATGTGTACCACTAACAACAATCTTCAACACATCTGTCGAAACAGAGCGACTACCTGAGGTATGGAAGACAGCAAATGTAGTCCCATTTTTTAAAAAAGGAGACAGATACGAAGCACTAAACTACAGACCAGTGTCACTAATATGTATAGTATGCAAGGTCATGGAGAAGATTATCAGGAGAAGAGTGTTGGAGCACCTAGAAAGGAACGAGCTTATCAACGACAGCCAGCATGGTTTCAGGGATGGGAAATCCTGCATCACAAACTTACTGGAATTCTATGACAGGGTGAAAGCAGTAAGACAAGAGAGAGAGGGGTGGGTAGATTGCATTTTCTTGGACTGTAAGAAGGCGTTTGACACAGTTCCACACAAGAGATTAGTGCAAAAGCTGGAGGACCAGGCAGGAATAACAGGGGCACTACAATGGATCAGGGAATACCTGTCAGGAAGACAACAGCGAATCATGGTACGTGGCGAGGTGTCAGAGTGGGCACCTGTAACGAGCGGGGTGCCACAGGAATCAGTCCTAGGACCGGTGCTGTTTCTGGTATTTGTGAACGACATGACGGAAGGAATAGACTCCGAAGTGTCCCTGATTGCAGATGATGTGAAGTTGATGAGAAGAATTCAGTCGGAAGAGGACCAGGCAGAACTACAGAGGGATCTGGACAGGCTGCAAGCCTGGTCCAGCAACTGGCTCCTGGAATTCAACCTCTCCAAGTGCAAAGTCATGAAGATTGTGGAAGGGTAAAGAAGACCACAGACGGAGTACAGTCTAGAGGGCCAGAGCTTACAAACCTCACTCAAGGAAAAGGATCTTGGGGTGAGTATAACACCGGGCACATCTCCTGAGGCGCACATCAACCAAATAACTGCTGCAGCATACTGACGCCTGGCAAACCTAAGAACAGCATAAAGACATCTTAATAAGGAGTCATTCAGGACCCTGTACACTGTGTACATTTGGCCTATACTGGAATATGCAGCGCCAGTTTGGAACCCTCACCTAGCCAAGCATGTAAAGAAACTAGAGAAAGTGCAAAGGTTTCAACAAGACTAGTCCCGGAGCTAAGGGGTATATCCTACGAAGAGAGGTTAAGGGAAATCGTAATGACGACACTGGAGGACAGGAGAGATAGGGAGGACATGATAACGACATATAAAATACTGAGAGGAATTGACAAGGTGGGCAGAGACAGAATGTTCCTAAGATGGGACACAGCAACAAGGGGACACAGTTGGAAGTTGAAGACTCAGATGAATCACAGGGATGTTAGGAAGTATTTCTTCAGTCACAGAGTGGTCAGGAAGTGGAATAGTGGAGGTAGGATCCATTCATAGCTTTAAGAAGAGGTATGATAAAGCTCATGGCGCAGGGAGAGTGACCCAATAGCGGCTAGTGAAGAGGCGGGGCCAGGAGTTATGAATCGACTCCTGCAACCACAAGTAGGTGAGTACAAATATGTGAGTACGCATACACACACACACAAACACACACACAGGAACACAGAAACAAGGGGACACAACTGGAAGCTGAAGACTCAGATGAGTCAAAGGGATGTTAGGAAGCAATTCTTCAGTTATAGAGTAGTTAGGAAGTGGAATAGTCTAGGGAACGATATAGTGGAGGCGGGAACCATACATAGTTTCAAGACAAGGTATGATAAAGCTCATGGAGCAGGAGAGCAGAGACCCAGTAGCGGACAGCGAAGAGGTTGGGCCAGGAGCTGAGTCTCGACCCCTGCAACCACAATTAGGTGAGTACAATTAGGTGAGTACACACACTACCCTCCCAGAGTCTGTTTACATCTCACTTGGGATTGTTATTCAGGAAGTCACAGTGAACCACGTTAATTATTTTCTACCTACCATTGAGGCAGGTAGTGCAAGATACCAGGAAAGGTAGTGCAGGATACCTGGACAGGTAGTGCAGGATACCTGGACAGGTAGTGCAGGATTCCTAGACAGGTAGTACAGGATACCTGGACAGGTTGTGCAGGATACGTGGAGAGGTGGTACAGGATACCTGGACAGGTAGTGCAGGATACCTGGAGAGGTGGTACAGGATACCTGGACAGGTAGTACAGGATACCTGGACAGGTAATACAGGATACCTAGACAGGTAGTGCAGGATACCTGGACAGGTAGTGAGAGATACCTGGACAGATAGTGTAGGATACCTGGACAGGTAGTGAGAGATACCTGGACAGGTAGTGCAGGATACCTGGACAGGTAGTGCAGGATACCTGGACAAGCAGTATCTTCATTTCCAGAAACGTATCGCCTGCACGGCAGGCTTCTTTAGTGGAATACAGAATGATTTAATATTGGAGACAGTGGAAGAATTGACAGGTGTTCAGTCGCTCAGCTTAAAACTGAGACGTGTGGGATTGATCCAAGTAACTGGAACGAACCTTCCCCCTTGAATCAAACCCAGTTACCTTTTGCTCCCCAGGTGCTCTAAGACCCTATCGAGTTTAGCGCTTCCCAATAAATGAAATAATAATAATAATAAAAATACTTCTACTAATAATAACAATAATATAATTGTAATAATAATAATAATAATAATAATAATAATAATAATAATAAAAATAACAACAATAATAAAGCAAGGGAAGTGTAAGAGTGTAAATAAAACAAGAAGAGTGTACGGGTGTAAATCCCCGGGTGTATTGAATGCATTAGCACACATGAATAAGTAATGAAGGATGCCACCACCTTGCACACACGTGGGAGAGAGACAGACAGACAGAGATACAGAGACAGAGAGACCACCACCACTACTACTACCACCACCACAACAACAACAACAACTAGCACCACCACCACCACTACCATCACCACCACCACTAACACCACCACCACTACCACCACCACCACCATCACCACCACCACCTCATCTCTCTCCATCAAGTCATATTGGGGGGATTTAAGCCTGTGTGGAGCTCAGGTGGCTGTGTGATCATTAATCCAGAGTTATCGCTCAGCCTGACCATTAAAGGTTTGGATTGTGATTATGTCCGGCCATTTGTCGATTATGGTGAGACGAGCCATTGTCGCCCGTACTGCACGTCGCTAGGAGGCAGGTCTCTGTCATACGTACCTCACATGGCTTGAGGCAGGTCTCTGTCATACGTACCTCACATGGCTTGAGGCAGGTCTTTGTCATCCGTAGTGCACGTGGCTTGAGGCAGGTCTCTGTCATACGTACCTCACGTGGCTTGAGGCAGGTCTCTGTCATACGTACCTCACGTGGCTTGAGGCAGGTCTTTGTCATCCGTAGTGCACGTGGCTTGAGGCAGGTCTCTGTCATACGTACCTCACGTGGCTTGAGGCAGGTCCTGTCATCGTACCTCACGTGGCTTGAGGCAGGTCTTTGTCATCCGTAGTGCACGTGGCTTGAGGCAGGTCTCTGTCATACGTACCTCACGTGGCTTGAGGCAGGTCTCTGTCATACGTACCTCACGTGGCTTGAGGCAGGTCTTTGTCATCCGTAGTGCACGTGGCTTGAGGCAGGTCTCTGTCATCCATACCGCACGTGGCTTGAGGCAGGTCTCTGTCATCCGTACGGCAGGTCGCCGTGAAGCATACCATCATCGTTCGTACGGCAGGTCGTCCTGAAACAGATCATTGTCGTTCATACGACAGATCTCCCTGAGGCAGATCATTGTCGTCCGCACGGCAGGTCGCCCTGAGGAAGACCATTGTCGTCCCCAGTGGTATTCTCTCTCAGGTAGGTCAATCTAGCCCAGGGTGCTCCAGAAGTGCGTCTCTCAGTGTAAATCTCGGTCCATCATCCCGTGCGGATGTTAATTAAATTTAAGGCAGGTAATGTCTCTTCCTGGTGAGACGAGGGAGAGGGAATTTTACCCAGGTAGCAAGCTGGTCTATCCTTATGGGGTCATTCCCTGTCGTGGAAGTTTTGCAATGGGCTTCTGTGCTGCCTTAATTGTAGTCGTTTTCCGGGGGTTTTACGTTCGCACAAACGCTTATAGCTATACTGATGCACCTCTGAATTGTGGATTGAGATATACGTCTTTGAGAACCTGACTGCCGTGGAGCCTTCCGAGAGAGAGAGAGAGAGAGAGAGAGGGGGGGGGGGGGGGAGAGAGAGAGAGAGAGAGAGAGAGAGGGAGGATGGGCTCTCTAATCCCTAGGAAAACTACACGAAATATTGGAAAATTAAATCCCAAGCATAAACACCAAGCGCACCATACTATGACGCTAAAAGAAGGGAAGACAATAATGTTTGATCCAATGAAGTGGGGTGAAGATAGTTCCACCTCCCTAGGATCAAGAGCCCTCCCCCTCATCAGCATCAAAGAGCCCTCTCGTTAGAGGAACGAGGTCCTGGAGGCAAGATACAGAACTTAATTCCGTGGAGAGGGCAGGGACAAAATTATCCCCCAGCACACCTCCTCGGGGAAAGTTCCCACAAGTTTTAGTCAAAGAACGAACGACAGATCGAACCATTTTGAACAAAATTGAACTATTTTTTTGGCTACGCGTAAATCTATAATTATTATCGATAT
>WNWK01046958.1:0-14116 GCA_009830355.1 Cherax destructor
CCTGGAGTCTACCTGGAAGAATTCCAGGGGTCAACGCCCCTGCGGCCCGGTCTGTGACCAGGCCTCATGTTGGACCAGAGCCTGATCAACCAGGCTGTTACTGCTGGCCGCACGCAGTCCAACGTACGAGCCACAGCCTGGCTGGTCAGGTACCGACTCTAGGTGCCTGTCCAGTGCCTGCTTGAAGACAGCCAGGGTTTGTTGGTAATCCCCTTATGTATGCTGGGAGGCAGTTGAACAATCTTGGGCCCTGACACTTATTGTGTTGTCCCTCAACGTGCTAGTGGCACCCCTGCTTTTCATTAGGGGGATGTTACATCGCCTGCCGAGTCTTTTGCTTTTGTAGGAGTGATTCCTGTGTGCAAGTTTGGTACTAGTCCCTCGAGAATTTTCCATGTGTATATAACAATGTATCTCTCCTGCCTGCGTTCTAGAGAGTACAGGTTTAGAAACTTCAAGCGTTCCAAGTAATTGAGGTGGTTTATCACAGTTATGCGGGCCGTGAAGGTTCTCTGCACATTTTCAAGGTCAGCAATTTCATCTGCCTTGAAAGGTGCAGTTAGTGTGCAGCAATATTCCAGCCTAGATAGAACAAGCTATTTGTAAAGTGTCAACATGGGCTTGGCATTACTGGTTTTGAAGGTTCTCATTATCCATCCTGTCACTTTTCTAGCACATGCAATTGCTACTGTGTTATGGTCCTTGAAGGTGAGATCCTCTGACATGATCACTCCCAGGTCTTTGACATTAGTTTTTCGCTCTATTGTGTGGTTGGAATTAGTTTTGTACTCCGATGAGATTTTAATTTCTTCACTTTTTCCGTATCTGAGTAATTGAAATTTCTCATCATTGAACTTCATATTGTTTTCTGCAGCCCATTTAAAGACTTGGTTTATGTCTGCTTGGAGTCTTGCAGTGTCTTCAACGGTGGACACTGTCATACAGATTCGGGTGTCATCTGCAAAGGAAGACACGGCACTGTGGCTTATATCCCTGTCTATGTCCGATATGAGGATGAGGAACAGGATGGGAGCGAGTACTGTGCCTTGTGGAACAGAGCTTTTCACATTAGCTGCCTCAGACTTTACTCTGTTGACTACTACTCTTTGTGTTCTACTTGTTAGGAAATTATAGATCCATCTACCAACTTTTCCTGTTATTATTTTATCACGCATTTTGTGTGCTATTACACCATGGTCACACTTGTCAAAGGCTTTTGCAAAGTCTGTGTATATAACATCTGCATTCTGTTTGTCTTCTAGAGCATCTAGAACCTGGTCGTAGTGGTCCAGTAGTTGGGACAGACAGGAACGACCTGCTCTAAACCCGTGCTGCCCTGGGTTGTGTAATTGATGGGTATCTAGATGAGTGGCGATCTTGCTTCTTAGAACCCTTTCAAAGATTTTTATGATATGGGACGTTAGCGCTACTGGTCTGTAGTTCTTTGCTATTGCTTTACTACCCCCTTTGTGGAGTGGGGCTATGTCTGTTGTTTTTAGTAACTGCGGGACGACCCCAGTGTCCATGCTCCCTCTCCATAGGATGTTAAAAGCACGTGATAGGGGCTTTTTGCAGTTTTTGATGAACACGGAGTTCCATGAGTCTGGGCCTGGAGTGGAGTGCATGGGCATGTCATTTATTGCCTTTTCGAAGTCATTTGGCGTCAGGGTGATGTCAGATAGGCATGCGTCAGTCAAGTTCTGTGGCACTCTCATAAAAAAATCATTTAGGTCTTCGATTTTCAGTCTGGTTAGCGGCTCGCTAAAAACTGAGTCATACTGGGACTTAAGTAACTCACTCATTTCCTTGCTGTCATCTGTGTAAGACCCATCACGTTTAAGTAGGGGCCCAATACTGGTTGGTGTTCTCGACTTTGACTTTGCATAAGAAAAGAAATACTTTGGGTTTCTTTCAATTTCGTTTATGGCTTTTAGTTCTTCCCGCGTTTCTTGATTCCTGTAAGATTCCTTTAGTTTTAATTCGATGTTTTCTATTTCTCTGACTAGTGTCTCCCTTCGTATTTCAGATATATTGGCCTCTTGTAGCCGCTCCGTTATTCTTTGCCTTCGCCTGTATAGGGAGCGCCTCTCTCTTTCTAGTTTGCATCTTTTCCTCCTTTTTCTTAAGGGAATTTGCCTTGAGCAAACCTCAAGTGCCACAGAGTTAATTTGTTCTAGACATAGGTTAGGATCCGTGATGCTTAGACTATCTTTCCATTGTATATCATTTAGGACTTGGTTTACTTGGTCCCGTCTTATGTTTTTGTTATTGAAGTTGAATTTGGAGAAGGCTCCCTCGCGCTGATCACATTTTGTTGATCTTGGGCTCCCCGCATGCATGTCTGGACCTCTATTATGTTGTGATCTGAGTATATATTCAATTTATGATTGTAATAACAAAACCTATGTAAACTAGCAATGAAATAAATATATGTATTTGTATTTGTATTGTAATACAAGTTCCTACCTGGTACTTTCATGTACAACTCCCTAGTATGTACTCCACTACATTACTAAACGTTAATTTATAACTCCACTGTACTACTCCCTAGAGTAATCTTCAGTTGGTTCTTCCACATAAAACTACTAACCAGATGATTCCTCAGTACAATATTAAACTTACACTGGTTGTTGTTCCCGCACAGAATATAACAGAGCGTTGGTCTCAGTTCGCCCCGCTGGCTGAGGAAGCTGGTCTACGCTGGAGTGACGCCGTCGCCACCACCCACCTGCATCCTGGTCTGCGCTTCTCCCTCTGGTAATACATACCTCCACAACTTGTTTAGTAAAAACTAGTAACAGAGAGGAGGTTATTTATATTATCTCCTTCTTAATTGTCTCTGTTACTTACCTAACATTACTTCTACCTTTAGAGCATCTAAGATAGTTCCTAGAAACATTTATAGTAACTACCACATTACTCTTATATATTATATAGTAAAAAGATATTTTATGGGTTAAATAATTACTCTTTTCAGATAATGCTCATGATTTAATGTGTGTGTTTGTACTCACCTATATGTGGTTGTAGGGGTCGATTCATAGCTCCTGGCCCCGCGTCTTCACTGGTCGATACTAATTCATTCTCTCCCTGCTCCAAGACTCCAAGAGCCTTATCATACCTCTTCTTAAAGCTATGTATGAATGCTGCCTCCACTACTTCACTCTCCAGATTATTCCACTTCCTGACAACTCTAAGGCAGAAGAAGTACTTCCTAACATCCCTATAACTCATCTAAGTTTTCAACTTCCAGTTGTGTCTCTTTGTTGCTGTGTCCCATCTCTGAAACATTCTGTCCCTGTCCACCTTGGCAATTCCTCTCAGTACAAGGAGGATGACAAAGTTGATCCCATGTGTCAGAAATCTTCCCTATGAGGATAGACTGAGGACCGTGAATGTGCACTCTCTAGAAAGGCGTAGAATTAGGGAGGATATGATTGAGGTGTATAAATGGAAGACAGGAATAAATAAAGGGGATGTAAATAGCGTGCTAAAAATATCTAGCCAAGACAGGACTCGCAGCAATGACTTTAAGTTGGAAATATTCAGATTCAGGAAGGATATAGGAAAGCACTGGTTTGGTAATAGAGTTGTGGATGAGTGGAACAAACTCCCGAGTACCGTCATAGATGCTAAGACGTTGTGTAGTTTTAAAAATAGGTTAGATAAATACATGAGTGGGTGTTGATGGGTGTGAGTTGGACCTGACTAGCTTGTGCTACTAGGTCAGATGCCGTGCTCCTTTATTAAGTGAATGTGACCTTACCTGACTAGGTTAGGGCATTGGTTTAAGCCGGTAGGAGAATTGGACTTGCCTCGCATGGGCCAGTAGGCCTGCTGCAGTGTTCCTTCTTTCTTATGTTCATATTTTATACGACGTTATCATGTCCACACTATCCCTTTTGTCCTCCAGTGTCGTCAGGGAGAGTTCCCTTAACCTCTCCTCGTAGGACATACCCCTTAGCTCCGGGACAAATCTTGCTGCAAACTCTTGCACTTTCTCTAATTTCTTGACGTTTGGGATTCCATACTGGTGCTACATACTCCAATCCCTGAAACAGTGCTGGTTGTCATATATGAACCGATTCCTTTCTAGGTGCTCCAATAGTCTTCCTGATAATCTTCTCCATGACCTTGCATACTATACATGTCAGTGACACTGGTCTGTACTTTAATGCTGCTTGACTTCCTCTTTTTTTTTTTTTAATTTGGGACTACGTATGCTATCTTCCATAACTCAGGCAGTTGCTCTGTTTACCTGGAGACCTGGAGAAGGTTTCGAGGGTCAACGCTCCCTTGGCCTGGTCTGTGACCAGGCCTCAAACTGTTTCCATAGATTCAAGATTGCTTTTAGCGGCACACACATTCCTCATTTTCCTCTCTCAGAACAAATGGGAAGAAATGATCTGAGGTATCTAGTTCACATAGCAGTTTCTTCACACCCTTGCTGGTCATTTTTGGTGAGCTCTCCTCCTTCCTTCCTCAGCCTTATTACCTGGTTTTCGTGTGTGTGTGTGTGTGTGTGTGTGTGTATGTATGTATGTATGTATGTGTGTGTGTGTATGTGTGTGTGTATGTATGTATGTATGTATGTGTGTGTGTGTGTGTGTGTGTGTGTGTGTGTGTGTGTGTGTGTACTCATCTATTTGTGGTTGCAGGGGTCGAGTCATTGTTCCTGGCAACGCCTCTTTTCTGATCGCTACTAAGTTCTCTCTCTCCCTGCTCCATGCTTTCCTGGGGCTGGGATGGAGCATATTGTTAGCCGTCTGGACGACATCATGAGAGGTAAATGGGAGCAATCCTATTATCTGTCTCAGTGCTGGAGGCAACGATGTTGGCAGACGTAGGAGTGAGGACCTGACTAGCAGGTATAGGTCAGCAATAGACATAATTAGGAAGAAGGGTGGGAACCCTGTCATATGTGGTATTTTGCCAAGGAGAGGAGTTGGAGATGAATGGCTGTCCAGGGCAATTGGTGTCAATTGCTGGCTGGACAAATACTGTAAGGAAAATGCAGTAACATTCATTGACAACTGGGACCTCTTCTATGGTAGAGATGACATGTATGCCAGGGATGGGGTTCACTTATCCAGGTCTGGGGTGGGGGCACTGGCAACTGCAGTGGAGGGAGCTGTTAGGGCTTTAAACTAGAAAAAGTTAGTGGTATGGGTTTTGGGGGGAAAACAGTGAAATCCCAGTGTATTAATATTATGAGTTCTAGGGGAACTAGTAATAGACAGAATAAGGTTGATACTGGAAAGCCAGTGGCACTAGGTGACAAGGACAGTAATAGGTATAGTGGAAAAACAGAAATGAGCAGGAAGGGTAAAGTGAAAGTAGGGTCTTTAAATGTATATTACACCAATAGTCGTAGTGCTAGGAATAAGATTGACGAGTTGAGATTAGTTGCTAGTGCGGGTAATATTGATGTTTTTGCAATAACTGAGACATGGTTTAATATGAAAAATCGGGACATGCCTGCTGAATGTCATATCCAGGGTTTTAAATTGTTCCAAGTAGACAGAAGTATCGGGAAGGGGGGTGGTGTGGCACTCTATGTTCGTGATCATTTAAATTATTGCATAAAAGTGGGTATAAAGTCTGAAATAATGCATACAGAGTCTGTCTGGATAGAATTTTCAGAGGGGTGTGAAAAATTGATTTTAGGCGTGATATACCGTCCTCCAAACTTAGATAGGGAACAAGGGAGACTACTTTGGGAAGAAATTGTTAAGGCCACAAGGCATGATAACGTAGTAATTCTAGGGGACTTTAACTTTAGTCAAATTGATTGGAATTTCTTGACAGGGAATATAGAATCTAACGACTTTTTAGAAGTAGTTCATGATTGTTTTTTGAAGCAGTTTGTGACAGAACCTACAAGGGGAAATAACCTACTTGACTTGGTTCTTGCAAACAAAGAAACCCTTGTTATTAATTTAGAAATTAGAGAGGAACTCGGCACATGTGACCACAAATAAATTACCTTTAACATTGAATGGATGTATGACAGTAGGGATAATTCAGTAATGGTCTTTGACTTTCGCTTAGCAGATTACAATGGGCTTAGAGAACACTTATCATCTGTGGACTGGGGTAACGAAGAGAGCTATCAATATGACAGTTTTCTGAACACTATACAGGCTGCCCAAAGAACATTTATCCCGTATAAAGAAATTAGATCAAGTAGAAATGACCCAAAATGGATGAATAATAGGCTCAAGTATCTTTTACGGAAGAAGAAAGGAATTTATAGGCACATAAAAAGAGGTGAGGGTCATCTTATAAATCAGTATACTGACATTAAGAGGGACGTTAAAAAGGGGATAAGAAAAGCTAAACGGGACTATGAAATAAAAATTGCTAGGGATTCAAAAACTAACCCAAAAAGTTTTTTCCAGGTTTATAGAACAAAAGTTAGGGATGATATAGGTCCCCTTAAAAATAACTTTGGGCATCTTACTGACAAGGAGAATGATATGTGCTCTATTTTAATAATTATTTTCTCTCGGTTTTCACACAGGAAGACACTAATAATATCCCAGTAATTAATTTTTACAGAGGCCCAGAAGAAGATAAATTATGTAATATCACAGTCACTAGCAAAATGGTTATGAAACAACTAGACCGACTGAAACAAAATAAATCGCCGGGTCCTGATGAGCTTTTTGCAAGGGTTCTTAAGGAATGCAAAATGGAACTCTGTGAACCAATATCTAACATTTTTAATTTATCTCTTCAAACAGGTGTAGTGTCTGATATGTGGAAGATGGCTAATGTAATTCCTATTTTTAAAGCAGGGAACAAGTCACTACCATCAAATTACCGCCCAATAAGCCTGACCTCAATTGTAGGCAAATTACTAGAGTCAATTATAGCTGATATTATTAGAAGCCATCTAGATAACCATAATTTGATTAACGATACTCAGCATGGATACACGAGGGGCCGTTCCTACCTAACTAATTTATTAACTTTCTTCGGTAAAGCTTTTGAGGCTGTTGATCATGATAAAGAATTCGATATTGTTTATTATGACTTTAGTAAGGCTTTTGATAGAGTACCACACCAGGGACTGTTAAGGAAAGTGGCAGCTCATGGAATTGGGGGAAAAGTGCTGTCATGGATCGAATCATGGCTCACCAATAGGAAGCAGAGAGTGTGCTTAAATGGGGTTAAATCCGAGTGCGGATCTGTAACAAGTGGCGTTCCTCAGGGATCAGTCTTGGGACCGTTGTTGTTTATAATATATATCAATGACCTTGATGAGGGAATTACTAGTGATATGAGCAAATTCGCCGACGACACGAAGATAGGTAGGATAATTTATTCAAACGTAGATGTCAGGGAACTTCAGGAGGATTTAGACAAACTCAATTCGTGGTCAGAAAAGTGGCAGAGCAGTTGAATGTAGATAAATGCAAGGTTCTGAAGCTCGGGAGTGTCCATAACCCAAGCACTTATAAGTTGAATGGCGTAGAACTTAGCTATACAGATTGCGAGAAGGACTTGGGGGTTATGGTAAGCAGCAACCTTAAACCAAGACAGCAGTGCCTAAGTGTATGTAATAAGGTTACTGGGATTTATATCAAGAAGTGTAAGCAACAGAAGTTCAGAGGTTATATTACAGCTTTATACATCATTAGTAAGGCCTCACCTAGATTACACAGCTCAGTTCTGGTCTCCATATTACAGAATGGACATTAATTCGTTAGAAAACATTCAGCATAGAATGACTAAATTAATACATAGCATTAGAAATCTTCCGTATGAAGAAAGATTGAAGACCCTAAAATTACATTCACTTGTAAGACGTAGAATGAGGGGAGACATGATCGAGGTATACAAGTGGAAAATGGGTATTAACAAAGGGGATATAAATAAGGTCTTGAGATATCTCTCCAAGAGAGAACCCGCAATAATGGATTCAAGTTAGATAAGTTTACATTTAGAAAGGATATAGGAAAGTATTGGTTTGGAAATAGGGTAGTTGATGAGTGGAACAGTCTGCCTAGTAGGGTTATTGAAGCAAGGACCTTGGGTAGTTTCAAATTTAGGTTGGATAAATTCATGAGTGAGAGGGGTTGGATTTGAGTGGGACTCCCACATGAGTAAATAGAATTATCAAAGCTTATTTCTTGGGTAGCATTAAAGATTAGGTTGAACAAATATCTTGTTAGTGGGATATAATGTGAAGGACCTGCCTAGTATGGGCCAACAGGCCTGCTGCAGTGTTCCTCCTTTCTTATGTTCTTATGTTCTCTTTCCCCATGAGCCAAGGGTCTCTGAGCCTATGGGAACAAACATATAATGATGGGCAAGTTCTCCATATTTTCTCGACTTCTGGGACTTCCTGAAGGTGGCAGCTGCCCCTCCTTCCTCCCTGGTGTATTGGAGATAGGTATCAGCCAAGGTAGATGCACATGTGTAGTCCCACACCACCTGCTTGCCGTCTGTAAAGGCTTGAAGGGTGATACCATCTGGATGCTTTTGGCTGCCATCAGGTTTGCATAGTTGGGGTGGCTCCCTTACTGCTTTGCATCCGGCTGTTGTGAGGCTCATCTTGATAATGTTATTAACCTCTTCATGTTTTGCAATCTTTCCCTCGGATTTACGACACACAAGACCATGGTACCCGAATCGGTCTGCTGCTTCACTGCCACAAATACACCTGTGTTCGGCGAGAATAGGGGCGGCAAGTCGAAGGGCAACACCAAGGCTGGAGTTGGGAACAGCCAAAAGAAAGTCCCCTGCATGAGGAGCTCTCACTGCAAGGAGGCGGGCTCTATCCTTCCCTGACACACTCTGAAGCATTGCTGAGGCTATATTCTCTACTATTGGGCCATCCCAGTGCGACTGTTTGTAGTTGTTGGGGGAAGCAGGCCTGGTTTCAGAGCCTGTTAGATTATCCCAGATCCTGGCTCCATCAACGAACTTTTGGTCATGGATTCCAATCGTGTCCCTAAGATGTTCAGGGAGAATTGCTGCTACAAGCCCTCTGGATGCAATGCATGAAGACAGGAAAGCAGGTAGAGCAATCTGAGATGACTTGCGGACACCAATGCCTCCTAGTCTGACTGGAAATGTAGCTTGGTCCCATTGCCCATCTTCTAGAGTAAGGTTAAGTACTTTAATAAAGATCTACCTCAGGATACTGTCATATTCGTGCAGTATAGGGTTATCATATGAAGAAGCACATCTTAGGAAATATGTCAACCTGGGCAGACTCAAGCATTTTGTGAGAAGGTACAAGGCATCATGGGTGTCAAGATTGCCTATTCGTTGTTCCATTCTCCTCAATTCTTCCAGTTTCTTCCTGAGAATTGTGTCAATGGCATTGCTTCCCAGAGGTGCTCCAAGCAAGACACTATTAGTAGGGGCAATGACTGTTGCTCCTGGTAGTTTTGATATCACTGCATCTATCACTTGTTGATTGACTGAGATGATTTCACATTTGGATGGATTCAGGATGAGACCCATTTCCTGTCCCGTGTCGTATATATATATATATATATATATATATATATATATATATATATATATATATATATATATATATATATATATATATATATATATATATATGTGTGTGTGTGTGTGTGTGTGTGTACTCACCTAATTGTGGTTGCAGGGGTCGAGACTCAGCTCCTGGCCCCGCCTCTTCGCTGTCCGCTACTGGGTCTCTGCTCTCCCTGCTCCATGAGCTTTATCATGCCTCGTCTTAAAACTATGTATGGTACCTGCCTCCACTATATCTTTCTCTAGACTATTCCACTTCCTGACTACTCTGTGGCTGAAGAAATGCTTCCTAACATCCCTTTGACTCATCTGAGTCTTCAGCTTCCAGTTGTGTCCCCTTGTTTCTGTGTTCCCTCTCTGGAACATCCTGTCACTGTCTACCTTGTCGATTCCCCGCAGTATTTTGTATGTCGTTATCATGTCTCCTCTGTGTGTGTGTGTGTTTGTGTGTGTGTGTTTGTGTGTGTGTGTTTACCTGGAGAGAATTCCAGGGGTCAACGCCCCCGCGGCCCGGTCTGTGACCAGGCCTCATGTTGGACCAGAGCCTGATCAACCAGGCTGTTACTACTGGCCGCACGCAGTCCAACGTACGAACCACAGCCTGGCTGGTCAGGTACCGACTTTAGGTGCCTGTCCAGTGCCTGCTTGAAGACAGCCAGGGGTTTGTTGGTAATCCCCCTTATGTATGCTGGGAGGCAGTTGAACAATCTTGGGCCCCTGACACTTATTGTGTTGTCCCTCAACGTGCTAGTGGCACCCCTGCTTTTCATTGGGGGGATGTTACATCGCCTGCCGAGTCTTTTGCTTTCGTAGGGAGTGATTTTCGTGTGCAAGTTTGGTACTAATCCCTCGAGAATTTTCCACTTGTATATAACAATGTATCTCTCCCGCCTGCGTTCTGGGGAGTACAGGTTTAGAAACTTCAAGCGCGCCCAGTAATTGAGGTGGTTTATCGCAGTTATGCGTGCCGTGAAGGTTCTCTGCACATTTTCAAGGTCAGCAATTTCACCTGCCTTGAAAGGTGCAGTTAGTGTGCAGCAATATTCCAGCCTAGATAGAACAAGCTATTTGTAAAGTGTCAACATGGGCTTTGCATCCCTGGTTTTGAAGGTTCTCATTATCCATCCTGTCATTTTTCTAGCAGATGCGATTGCTACTGTGTTATGGTCCTTGAAGGTGAGATCCTCTGTCATGATCACTCCCAGGTCTTTGACATTAGTTTTTCGCTCTATTGTGTGGTTGGAATTAGTTTTGTACTCCGATGAGATTTTAATTTCCTCACGTTTTCCGTATCTGAGTAATTGAAATTTCTCATCATTGAACTTCATATTGTTTTCTGCAGCCCATTTAAAGATTTGGTTTATGTCTGCTTGGAGTCTTGCAGTGTCTTCAATGGTGGACACTGTCATACAGATTCGGGTGTCATCTGCAAAGGAAGACACAGCACTGTGGCTTATATCCCTGTCAATGTCCGATATGAGGATGAGGAACAGGATGGGAGAGAGTACTGTGCCTTGTGGAACAGAGCTTTTCACATTAGCTGCCTCAGACTTTACTCTGTTGACTACTACTCTTTGTGTTCTACTTGTTAGGAAATTATAGATCCATCTACCAACTTTTCCTGTTATTCCTTTATCACGCATTTTGTGTGCTATCACACCATGTTCACACTTGTCAAAGGCTTTTGCAAAGTCTGTGTATATAACATCTGCATTCTGTTTGTCTTCTAGAGCATCCAGGACATTGTCATAGTGGTCCAGTAGTTGGGACAGACAGGAGCGACCTGCTCTAAACCCATGCTGTCCTGGGTTGTGTAATTGATGGTTATCTAGATGAGTGGCGATCTTGCTTCTTAGAACCCTTTCAAAGATTTTTATGATATGAGACGTTAGCGCAATTAGTCTGTAGTTCTTAGCCACTGCTTTACTGCCGCCTTTCTGGAGTGGGGCTATGTCTGTTGTTTTTAGTAACTGCGGGACGACCCCAGTGTCCATGCTCCCTCTCCATAGGATGTTAAAAGCACGTGATAGGGGCTTCTTGCAGTTCTTGATGAACACTGAGTTCCATGAGTCGGGGCCTGGAGCGGAGTGCATGGGCATGTCATTTATCGCCTTTTCAAAGTCATGTGGCATCAGGGTAATGTCAGATAGGCTTGCATCTACCAGGTTCTGTGGCACTCTCATAAAAAATTCATTTAGGTCTTCAACTTTTAGTCTGGTTAGCGGCTCACTAAAAACTGAGTCATACTGGGACTTTAGGAACTCACTCATTTCCTTGCTGTCATCTGTGTAAGACCCATCTTGTTTTAGTAGGGGCCCAATACTGGATGTTGTTCTCGACTTTGTTTTGGAATAAGAAAAGAAATACTTTGGGTTTCTTTCAATTTCATTTATGGCTTTTAGTTCTTCCTGCGTTTCTTGACTCCTGTAAGATTCCTTTAGTTTTAATTCGATGTTTGCTATTTCTCTGACCAGTGTCTCCCTACGTATTTCAGATATATTGGCCTCTTGTAGCCGCTCTGTTATTCTTTGCCTTCGCCTGTATAGGGAGCGCCTCTCTCTTTCTAGTTTACATCTTCTCCTCCTTTTCTTTAAGGGAATTTGCCTTGAGCAAACCTCAAGTGCCACAGAGTTAATTTGTTCTGTGTGTGTGTATGTGGTGCCGAATAGGTAAAATTGGTCAATTAGCAAGAACTCATTTAAAATTAAGTCCTTTCTAAAATTTTCTCATGCACCAGCAGGGAACGCAACCACAAAAAATCCTAGCAAACAAAATTCGAATATATGCAAATTCTATGCCTTGGGCATCTGCAGGCATGGTATATCTAGTAAAACAGGTGGGACTTGCACCTTTGACCATCCCAAAAAATGCCGCACCCACATGACAACAGGAGGGTGCAACTCCCCTTCCTGTAACTTATTTCACCCAGAAATGTGTCACTAGTCACTCCATGAAAGAAAATGCTACAGCGTATACTGCCAGACACATCATCTAAAGGGGACAAGAAGACACAGACCAGCCAGACTATGGAAACCAAAACAGGGGAGCCACAACCTCTCCAGGAAAAGTTTTTTTTTAGGGCCACTAGGAAAAAAAGACTGGCAAAAAATGACAGAAATATTACACAAACTGAAAACACTTCTGGAGCAGAGGCACAGTCATTGGCCACCACTCCAGAACAACAGATATTAATGCCAGCAAACAACCCTTCCCTCCCTAAATTCCATCAGTATTACGATATTTATCTTTGCAAACATACAGGGTCTAAAGCCGTCAACTAACAACAAAATTCCTTACATCAAGGGACTGCTCACGGAGTCAAATGCAATGTTTACAGCATTCACAGAGACCCACATAAAGGATCATTATGACAACGAAATATGGATTCCAGGTTATAACCTATTCAGATGCGACAGACTAAACAGGCAACAAGGGGGGGGGGGGTTCCTGTACATTACAGGTGGGTCATTCCAAAACACTAAACACCTCAAATGATGTAGTTGAAGTTTTGACAGAAAGATTAAAACCAAAACCTTGTCATTTGGGGGTATAAAAACCCTTTTGATGCAACTTCCCAGCAATTCTAGGAGCAGCTTTTGAAAACTGACCACTGTCTGGAAAATCTTCCAACTCCTGCCCCCAAAAATCTTGCTACTAGGGGATTTAAACTTGAGACACCTAAAAAGGAGGGTATGGGAAACAATGTTTTAGCAGAGATCACCCCCAGGAGGGGGTTTTGGGAAAAAGCAACCCTTCTTACAAAATAAGGCCGAAAATTTGCGTATGCATTAATTTTCAAAATCATTCTGAACCTAACCAAAAAAATATTTCATTGTATTTGTTTGTTATTAAATTATTGTAAACTTTCTAAAATTTATTTAGTTGGGTTGCTAAATTAAATTACGCTTGATATAATAAGGTTAGGTAAGTTTTTTAAGGTTTTTTTAAAAATTTTTAATTTTTTCATTAACATAAATGAAAAATATATCTTTTAAAAGTATAAGAGAAAATTTTAGAAAGGATGTAATTTTAAATGAGTTCTTCCCAATTTGCTAATTGACGATTTTTCCTATTCGGCCAAAGGGGTTTAAAAATAGGCCTTTCGTGACGTAATCAACACATCATCAGGAGCTTAAAGTTGCAGAAATGAGTAAGAAATCGCAGCAGATTCGTTCCCAAGGACCCTTTCTAAACTGATGGTAGGGGGGAGGCAGGAAGTACAGTGCCAGGCCCCCAGTGCCAGACAGATTCAGTATTATAAGAATATAGAATAGTATCCCCCAAGCAAGGTATTGGGGGGGTTATCTAGCAAATCAACATTGGTAAATAACGGTTATCAAAAGTAAAAAAACAGGGCCAGATGGTGCTACCGCCCCCGGTACAGATGTTGAAATAAATGATGGTGCCTGGGGGACAGTAGCTCTAGTGAAATAAATGATGGGGGAAAAAGGTGTAGTAAAGGACACACACAAAACAGTGTTACAAACTAGCAATAACACGGGAGATAGTAAACAAGGGGGTGCCCAGGCAATACTGAAGATAAATTACCGGGGAAAAAGTTGAAGGGTCCATTTTGGGAGTAGTAACGAACAGACAT
>WNWK01046959.1:0-14116 GCA_009830355.1 Cherax destructor
AAATCCTGCAGCACACACTGCATAATAAAAAAAAACTCCGACCTTATTTTTGTTTAAAACAGGACTTTCAGTCTATTTTCTTATGGTATTTATTGATGTATTCTCGTTTTCTTGGTCTCATTTGATAGAATGGAAGGTATATTACAGAAATAGAGATGATTTTGATTGGTTTTACAATGACAATTACCTTGAAATTGAGCTCCAAAGTAGAAAATGTTTGATTTTGCCTATGTTCAGATAAACAAATCATGCTGCACGTCCAATACACGCCAACTGGTGAGTCTAATATTCTTTCACAAATGCGGTGATATTATTTATACCGTTTTTACAATGATGCAGTTGATACATAACAGTAAATCTTCTATTTTTGTGAGAATAAAAATTCAAAATGGAAAACAAAAATATGTAAGAGAGGGCCTGGAGACGTGACTAATGAACAGAGAATATGTTATTTTAGTTTCAGGAATATTGCGTTGTTTATTCTGAACCCCATTTTGAAATTGGCATCATTTAAAATTTGTGTGAAATTGGCCAAATTGCCAATTTCTGACCACTCTTTTGAGTAGTTGAAATTGGTAAATGGGCAGTTTCTTGTACTCAATCGATAGAAGAAATGGAGTTCTAGAAATAGCTATGATTTTTAGTATACTGGAACATTGGAATTGGCCAAAAATAGGGCTCAAAGTGGGTGAAATCGCAGATGCGTAAATCGTCGAGACCGATAACTTCATGAGAGCATAATTCTGTAAGTTTCCCATCAAATTTCATACTTTTAATTGTTGTTATGATCAGAAAAAGATTATCATTTCATAAGAAAAAATTTTTTTTCAAAAATTTCGACCCTGAAACGAGTTTGGGAAGGGCCTGTCGACCCCCAAAGGGTTAATTAATACAGAAATTTGACTGTCAGTCACATACATGGCTTGTTGGCTAAAGCTTTCGCTTCACGGTGAGGAGTCAGGGTTGATTCCGGCAAAGAGGTGGAAACATCCCGGACATCTTTCCTTCACCGGTTGTCTATGTTCACCATCAGTAAAATGGGTACCTGGGTGATCGACTGGGTAGGGTCACATCCTGGGCCAAAACTGACCTCATTTGTGGAAATGTCTGCATAACAAGTAGTTTTCTATATACAGTGGACCCTTGGTTTTGTTGATCTCTGTTTTTGTTGATTTCAGTTATACGCCAACTTTTTGTCAAAATATTGCCTCCGTTTTCTTGCTTTCCTTGGTTTCGTTGTTGGTGCAGTATGTGTCTGAGTGCCCGTGCCACAGCCTCCCCACACATTATGAGGCAGTGTCACATTGTTTCTGCATGAGTGAACATTACCATAGAGCTCATAGGAATTATTTAGTAATAATTCAGGCCCGGTGGCCTGGTGGCGAGCTCTCGCTTCCACATGGAGGGCCGGGTGGAAACATTTCGACGTGTTTCCTTACACCTGTTGTCATGTTTACCTAGCAGCAATAGGTACCTGGGTTGTTAGTCGACTGGTGTGGAATTGCATCCTGGGGGACAAGATTAAGGACCCCAATGGAAATAAGACAGACAGTCCTCGATGACGCACTGACTTTCTTGGGTTATCCTGGGTGGCTAACCCTCCGGTTAAAAATCCGAAAAATCTTATCTTTTTTCTTGCACTTGTTTTATTCTTGTGACTGCTAAATAGGCACCATGGGCCCAAACAAGGTGCTAGTGACAGTCCTTTGGTAAAAAGGTTGAAACACGATAGAATTAAAAAAAGCGATTGTGAAAATACGAAAGTGGTGGTGGTAGGGGTGGTTGTGGTGTTAGTGGGTGGTAGCAGTTGTGATGGTGGTAGTGATTGTGGTAGAGGTAGAGCTGCAAGAACTCTCTGGATATTTTTTTTGTCGACAGGGTCCAGTGACTCTCAAGCTGGTCCTAGTGTCATTAAAAAACAAAAGGGAAAGTGACCCTGGATAAGGCCTTGGTACCTAAAGTCCTTATGGAGGGTCCTCTACAAAGGAATACCTCTCTTCCCACTCTCCCCTCCCTGTCTTCCAAACACCAACAAGTCTTCAATAAAGGTAAGTGTCATGTTGAATGTTCATTCTTTTCTGCATGTAAATCTATATTTAAGCTAAAAAAATTTTTTGTTAATACTTTTGGTGTCTGGAACGGATTAATTGGTTTTCATTATTTCTTATGGGAAAATGGTTTCAGTTTCGTTGATTTCGGTTTTCGCCAGTCTCAATGAAACGGATTAATGAGAAAACCGAGGGTCCACTGGTAGTATGTCATTGATGTCAGCTAGGACTGTATACTTTGTACATGTACTTAGTAAATAAAGATGTTTATTTATTTCAGTGGACCCCGGAGTTTGTACTGCTCAAACTCGAACAATTATGTAAGTGTATTTTTGTAAGTGCTTTTGTAAGTGTATTTTGGGGGTCTAAAAGGACTAATCTAATTTACATTATTCCTTATGGGAACAAATTCATTCGGTAAGGCATGAGCAGCATTCTGGGCAGATTAATGTCGAACTCGGGGTCCACTGTATTTGCATACTTAAAGTAAGTAAATAGTAAATAAAGTAAATTTTATTTCTTTGCAAGTTTACATGAATTTTGTAATTGCAGTACAGTGTCTGCACTCTGAAGGAGGGTGTTAATGTTGCAGTTTTATAATTGTAGTGTAAAGCACCCCTCTGGCAAGACAGTGATGGAGTGAATGATGGGAAAATTTTCTTTTGGGCCACCTGCCTTGGTGGGAATCGGCGATGTGTTAATAAAATAAAAATAATTTAGAATTGAAGAGGAAGGAGACACTATTATGCATGGCATTATGGGCAGACTTAATCTAATGACTTATATACTACTTAATACTAGAGAAATAGGATGATTCTGTTATAGTTAAATATTAGCCTGTGTTTTAGCAGATAATAAGTTTACTAAATTACAATCTTAGGATATTACATTTGTCAACGTGTTATGCAAGATGGTTATATCAATAGTAAATACAGTCATACCTCGGTTAACATATTAATCCATCCAGAGAGGGCATATCTTTGCTTGAAACAATCATTAACGAATCAATTTTCCCCATAAGAAATAATGGAAATAAATTTAATCCGTCAAGACTTCCAAAAGTAGTTAAATAAAATATTTTTAGAACTTTTTGACATTAAATAATACACAATTTAATGAACAATAAATAAATACACATGTAAATATTGTACAATAACATGTCATTAAATTTATTGAAGAGTTGTTGATGTGTGGAGGACGGGAGGAGGAGAAGGTGGAGTAGTATGCTAGTGTTTGGAAGGGAATCCTTCCATTACACTGCAGGTACCAAGTTCTTTCTGGGGTTACTTCCCTTTTAATTTGAATGCCACTAGGACCAGCTTGAGAGTCACTGGACCTCTTTCTAACAATAAATCTGTCAGGGGCTCTGTGTCTGGCGATTCTTTAACACATCCCTGAAATGACACACCACTGTGTCATTTGTACAGGTGCCAGCACGCCTGCAACAGCATGGTTAGGGTGATATTCATCCATAAAGCCTTGCACATCACTCCATTTGGCACAGATCTCCTTAATCCTTGAAGAAGGCACCTTCTTCCATCTCTGTTCCACCTCCTCCTCCTCCTCTGAACCATTGTCCTGACCTCTGGTCTCTTGTTCCAGTTGCTGTTGAAGCTCTTGCAGATCTTCAGTGGTTAGCTCTTCCTTGTGCTCCTCCACCAACTGTTCCACATCCTCACCACTCACCTCTAACCCCATAGACTTGCCCAATTCCACAATTTCTTCCACAACAGGCTCAGGCTCAGGCTCAGGCTCAGGGTTATGAGGCTCAGCCCCAAAACCTTCAAAATCCCTCTCTAGGACACAGTCTGGCCACAATTTTCTCCAGGCAGAGTTCAAAATCCTGGTAGTCACTCCCTCCCAAGCCTTACCTATAAGGTTTACACAATGCAGCATATGGAAATGGTTTTTCCAAAAGTCTCTTAGGGTTATATTCATGTCTGTGGTCACATCAAAGCACTTTTGAAACATTGCTTTTGTGTAGAGTTTTTTAAAGTTGGAAATGACCTGCTGGTCCATGGGCTGGAGGAGAGGAGTGGTATTAGGGGGCAAGAACTTCACTTTGATGAATTTAAACTCCTCCACAATTTTCTCTACCAAGTTTGGAGGATGACAAGGAGCATTGTTCATTATCAGGAGGCACTTAAGTGGCAAATTATTGTCCAATAGATATTTCTTCACACTGGGGCCAAACACGCCATTGAACCACTCTAAGAAAATGTCCTTTGTGACCCATGCCTTTCTGTTAGATTTCCACATCACACACAAGTTAGACTTGCTGACACCGCATCTGCCAAACACTCGGGGATTTTCAAAAAGATACACCAGTAAAGGCTTCACTTTGCAATCACCACTGGCATTAGCACAAAGCATCAAAGTTAGCCTGTCTTTCATAGGCTTATGTCCTGGCTGTGCCTTTTCTTCCTGAGTAATGAAGGTCCTGTTGGGCATTTTCTTCCAAAACAGGCCTGTTTCATCACAATTAAACACTTGTTGGGGGAGGAATTGTTCAGCCTCTATGTACTCCTGGAATTCAGGCACATATTTTTCAGCCGCAATTTTGTCAGAACTGGCTGCCTCACCATGCCTCACAACACTATGTATGCCACTTCGATTCTTAAATTTGTGAAACCAGCCTCTGCTGGCTTTAAATTCACTCACTTCAGCACTCGTTGCAGGCATTTTCTTAACGAGATCATCATGCAAGTGCATTGCTTTTTCACATATTATTGCCTCCGAAACAGTATCTCCTGCTAACTGTTTCTCGTTGATCCACACCAACAACAACCTTTCCACATCTTCCAACACTTGTGGTCTCTGTTTTGTGAACACAGATGAACCTTTTGCAACAACAGCTTCCTTGATTTTACTTGTATTTTTCTTGGCCACAATGGTAGCGATGGTAGAAAAGGCTTTACCATACAGCCTGGTCAGCTCAGTGATACGCACTCCACTTTCATATTTCTCTATTATCTCCTTCTTCAGTTCTATCGTATTTCTGTTCCTCTTTGCCACAGGCTTACCACTAGGATCTTTCCTTGGACCCATGGTAGCTTATTTAGCAGTTGCATGCACTAAAAACAGTGGAATAATGACAATATACTGGTATGAATGCGTGGGTGTGGATGGGTGGTCGCTCTCGCTTGTAAACAATAGCACACTGACGCTCCCTGGAGTGCGCGCTCAGCTGGGCGCCACGCGGACACGTCCGGTACGAATGTCGTTACCCGAAGCAAACATCGTTACCCGCAATCATTTTTTTTACTTTATAAATATCGTTACCCGAAACTATCGTTAACTGACAGCATCATTCACCGAGGTATGACTGTATAGCACTTTTATTATGGGTAAATAACACTGAGCATTGTTGAAAGTAATTTACAATAAGAGTTTATTTAGTTTAGGGTGAGTAAGTGGTTTTTGAGAAGAGTCTTAAATTGATGTTCAGGCAAGGTTGTTTTAATATTTACTGGTAATGAATTCCAGATTTTGAGGCCCTTTATGTGCATAGAGTGATATGGACTCTGGGTATATCAAAAAGTGATCTGTGTCTTGTGTTATGGTCATGGGTACTGTTAAAGTTGGTGAGGAGAATTTTGAGTGGAGGGTTTATATTTGAGTGTAGAGTTCTATGTATGTAGTAGGCACAAGAATAAGTGTGAATGTTCTTTACAGTGAGTAGTTTCAGACTTTCGAATATTGGCAGAGTATGCTGTCTAGAGTGGGAATTTGTTATCATTCTGACTGCTGCCTTTTGCTGGGTTATGAGTGGTCTAAGGTGATTTAATGTTGTTGATCCCCATGCACAGATTCCATAGGTGAGATAAGGGTAGATAAGTGAATGATATAGTGCAAGGAGAGCTGATTGTGGCACATAATAGCGTATCTTTGATAGTATGCCTACTGTCTTTGAGATTTTTTTGGAAATTTGTTGTATGTGTGTTTGGAATTTGAGGCTACTGTCAAGGTGGATTCCTAGGAATTTTTCCTCTGTGAGTCTTGTGATGGGTGATCCATTTAGCGTTATATTTGAAGCTCTGTTTCCAAACTGAATGAAATAGGTTTTGTCAGTATTGAGAGTAAGCTTATTAGTTTTCATCCAGGTAGATATTTTCTGTAATTCAGCATTTACAGTGTTGGCCAGTATGACTGGGTTTGGGTGATATAAAACATATGTAGTGTCATCTCCAAATAATATGGGTTTGAGTAGTTGTGATGCATTCGGTAGGTCATTGATGTAAATGAGGAAGAGGAGTGGTCCCAGGACACTTCCTTGTTGGACACCGACTTTAATTTGTTGCGTAGAAGAGTTAGCTCCATTTGTGTACACATATTGGCTTCTATTACTAGGCAGGAGACATAAATAGCCTACCACCTTTTATGTACAAAAAAGCTTCACATGTACTGCCACCAATTATTGCAACACTCTTCAATAAATCCATTGAAACCTCTACATTCCCATCAATTCTCAAAATAGCAAGGGTCACCCCGATCCATAAAGGAGGTGATCAAACAGACTTGAATAATTATAGACCAATATCTAATTTACCACTGCTCTCAAAAATCTTTGAAAAATTAATTCATAAACAGATACAGTGGTACCCCGGTTTACGATGGTCTCCAAACTCGCCCTTTTATGTAAGTTTATTTTTTTAAATGCTTTTGTAAGGGTATTTTTGGGGGTCTAAAAGGACTAGTCTATTTTACATTATTTCTTATGGGGATAAATTCGTTTGGTAATGGCACTTGAACAGCATTCTGGAACGAAAAAATATCGTAAACCGGGGTACCACTGTATATTATTACCTCATCTCACACAACGTACTCAACCCCAGTCAGTTTGGATTCAGGACCAACAAAAGCACAAATGATGCCATTATACACATGCTAGAGTTAATATACACCGCACTTGAGAAGAAAGAGGTTCCACTGGGTATCTTCATTGATCTACACAAAGCTTTTGATACAGTCGATCATGATTTACTGCTCACAAAGCTAGCACACTATGGTATAAGAGGGCACTCACTCAACTACATAAAGTCATACCTCAGTAACAGAAGCCAATACGTGAACACAAATGGAGCTAACTCTTCAACACAACAAAGTAGTCGGTGTCCCTCAAGGAAGTGTACTGGGTCCACTCTTATTCCTCATTTACATCAATGACCTACCTAATGCATCACAACTACTCAAACCCATATTATTTGCAGATGACACAACATATGTCTTCTCTCACCCATATCCAGTCATACTGGCCAATACTGTTAATGCCGAATTACAGAAAATATTAACATGGATGACGACTAATAAACTTACTCTAAATACTGACAAGACCTACTTTATACAGTTTGGAAACGAGTTACAAATGTTACACTTAACATAACACTCAATGGTTCACCCATCACAAGACTCACAGAGGGAAAATTCCTAGGAATCCACATTGACAGTAGCCTTAAATTCCAAACACACATACAACAAATTTCCAAGAAAATCTCAAAGACAGTAGGCATATTTTCTAAGATACGCTACTATGTGCCTCAATCAGCTCTCCTTGCACTATATCACTCACTCATCTACCCATATCTCACTTATGGAATCTGTGCATGGGGATCAACAACATTAAATCACCTTTGACCACTCATAACCCAGCAAAAGGCTGCAGTCAGAATGATAACAAATTCTCACTCTAGACAGTATACTCCACCAATATTCAAAAGCCTAAAACTACTCACCATAAAAAACATTCACACTTATTCTTGTGCCTACTACATACATAGAACTCTACATTCTAATATAAACCCTCCACTCAAAATTCTCCTCACCAACCTTAATAGGACCCATGACCATAACACAAGATATAGATTACTTTTGGATGTACCCCGTGTCCATAGCAACCTATGTAAGAATTCTATGCACATAAAGGGCCCCAGAATCTGGAACTCATTACCAGGAAATGCTAAAATTACCTTGTCTGAAAATCAATTTAGGACTCTACTCAAAAACCACCTACTCACCCAAAACTAAATTCTCATATTCTAATATGCTCAAAGTTATTTTCCTATAAAATAATTTCAATTTTTACTATTATATTACCACCTAATCACCCTATACCAAATACTCAAACTGTAAATTACTCTCAAAATGCTCAATGTTATTTTCATTAAGGTACTAAATTTTTACTATTTTGTTCCATCCTACTAAACACTTGTTTCAATGTCTATCATCATTTTGTAATGAACAATGTATTATCATCATATCATAATGTCTATCATCATTTTATAATGAACAATGTATTATCATCATATCATAATTTGAACGATCTACCAATACAATCTCACTCAATTACTCTAATATTATGTTCATAGGCTATAAGCCATTAGATTAAGCTGCCCCTAATACCAAGGCATGCCAGAGGCTCTCCTTGCACTTCAATTTATGATTGTAATGTAAACCTATGTACACGAGCAAAGAAATAAAATTGTATTGTATGATTTTAGGTAGTTGAGTGAGTGCCCTTTTATACCATAGTGAGCTAATTTTGTGAGCAGTAAGTCATGGTCAACTGTATCAAAAGCTTTATTATAAATCAATGAAGATTCCCTGTGGGAATTCTTTCTTCTCAAGAGCGGTGTATATAAGCTCTAGCATGTGTATAATAGCATCATTAGTGTTTTTGTTTGTCCTCAATCCAAACTGACAGGGGTTGAGTAGTATGTTGTGTGAGACGAGGTAGGAATAGATCTTCCTATGAATTAATTTCTCAAAGATTTTAGAGAGCAGAGGTAAATTAGATATTGGTATATAATTATTCAAGTCTGCTTGATCTCCTCCTTTGTGGATAGGGGTGACCCTTGCTATTTTGAGAATTGATGGGAAGGTGGAGAATTCAATGGATTTGTTGAAGAGTGCTGCAATAATTGGTGACAGTACCTGGGAAGCTTTTTTGTACATAAAAGGTGGTAAGCTATTTATGTCTCCTGCCTTATTTTTAAGGGTGTTGATGATGAGCGAGATTTCTATTGGGTTGGTTGGAGTTAAGAATAGTGTATTTGGGTACGTGTTAGTGAGGTAGTCTGATGGACAGGTGTTTGAGCTTGGGATCTCACTCGCTAGATTCCTTCCTATTGTGGAGAAGAAATCATTAAGTCTGTTTGCTGTTTCAGCTGGTGGGAGTAGGGGTTCATCTGGTTTTGTTAATTTGATAGTTTTAATTTTGGATATCTTTTTATTTCCTAGAATTTCAGATAGGGTTTTCCAGATCTTTTTCATATCACCTTTTATGTTATGTAGTCTGTTCTCATAATACAATTTTTTTTACTTTCATATCAGGCTGGTAAGGATTGACGAGTAGTGCTTGGATTGTTCTCTGGTTATTTGACCCCTTCTATACTGTTTTTCATATTGGTGTTTTTTGTTAATGGATTCAAGGATGCTGGATATTAGCCAGGGACTGTTAAGTCTCTTAGCTGTGATCTGTTTAGTTATTTTAGGGCAATGTTTGTTACAGAGGTAGTGGGTTTTTTTAAGGAAGTTCTTGATACATTCATTAATACAGTGGTACCCCGGTTTACGATGGTCCCCAAACTCACCCTTTTATGTAAGTTTATTTTTTTAAATGCTTTTGTAAGTGTAATTTTGGGGGTCTAAAAGGACTAGTCTATTTTACAACATTTCTTAAGGAGATAAATTCGTTTGGTAATGGCACTTGAACAGCATTCTGGAATGAAAAAATATCGTAAACCGGGGTACCACTGTATCTGTATATGTTTCTATCTCATTATGCCAGTCGATGTTAATCATAGTTGTTATAAAGTTATTAACAGCTGACTCGTTATGTAGTCTGAAGGTAACTTTTGTATTAGCTTGGGGCAATTTACCTAGGTTGGTTATGAGAAAGGTAGGGTAGTGGTCTGTGGTGTTGTCTGTGATTATGCCTGATTTTAGAGGGGATATAGTGTTAGTCCAGATGTGGTCTAATAATGAGATACTAGTCTCAGAGATTCTTGTAGGTTTTGATATTGTTGGTAGTAAAAAGCAGTTGCTCATAGTGTTTGTGAATTCGGTTACCTGTGGGTCCTGGTCATGTAGGAGATTTATGTTGAAATCTCCTGTGAGCAGCAAATGGTTTTTGTTCATGTGTGCATCTGTTATCAGGTTTCCTAGTTTTTCACTAAAGTGGTGAATGTTTGACTGTGGTAATCTGTAGATTTTATCACTGTGAGGTGTTTTTGCAGGTCTTTTGATTTAAATTTAGCTATAATATATTCTCCATGCTCATCCCTTGTGCAAGAGTTATTGATACATTCAAGTTGTTCCGAGTAATATATAGCTATTCCACCCCCTCGCTGATCTGTCCTACAGTTGTGTATGGCTGTGTAACCTGGGATGGCATAGACATCTGTAATACCAGGCTTTAGCCAGGTCTCAGTGAGTGTGATGATTGACATATTGGTCTGTAGGGATTGGAGTAGTGCTGTGAGGTCATCATAATGTTTGCTCAAAGATCTAACATTATAATTAAAAATAGTTATGTTATTGTTGGCTCTGAGTAATGTCTTTGCTTGATCTGCTGTGTAGTAATTACAGTTGCTATTGGAATCATGTAAGTCATTTAATAATAGGTTGATGTCAGGATCAATGCCTGTAATCAGAAGATTTAGTGTGATTCTATAACTAGACTTAAGAACAATGGTACAGTGGACCCCCGGTTAATGAACACCCCGGAAATCATATAATTATGTAAGTATAATATTGTAAGTGCTTGTGGAAGTGTATTTTTGGGGGTCTGAAATAGACTAACGTACGTGACATTATTTCTTAAGGAAGTAAATTCGTTCGGTAATGGCACTTGAGCAGGCTTCTGGAATGAATTTTTATCGTTAACCGGGGTCCACTGTATATGCTAAACTTAATAATATGATACTAGATTAATTATTCTTACTAACTATTGGATTATTACAATTTTGAACAATTGTTCACAGAGATATAGGATATTTGAACAATGTTCATGATTTACTAATTGGACTGGCTAATGAAATGGTTGGAATAATTACTATGACTAGTATTAACTTGTTTTGGAACAATTATTTGGATTCAATATTGCACTGGTTGTAACTTTAGAATTTATAAAAGGCAATATGAGGTAAGTGAATGTAAAGAACTATTTTAAGAGAATATAGAGATTAATTGTACAAAGTAAAATGGACTAGTAGTAAAATGGTTTTAATCAAATTTTAAGCAAATAAAGTGATTAATATTACTGTATTATTAACCCTTTAGAGGTCGGTGCCGTACTAGTACGTTTTACGAGCAGGGGTTGGTGCCGTACTAGTACGCCCAAATTCTAGTGGCCTCAATTTAAGCAGAAAACGTCTGGTAGGCATACATATGAAAGAATGGGTCTGTGTGGTCAGTGTGCGCAGTATAAAAAAAATCCTGCAGTACACACTGCATAATGAGAGAAAAAAAACTCTGACCGTTTTTTTCGATTAAAACAGCGATTTGCAGTCGATTTTCGTATGGTATTTATTGATGTATTCTCGTTTTCTTGGTCTCATTTGATAGAATGGAAGATATATTACAGAAATAGAGATGATGTTGATTGGTATGACAATGACAAGTACCTTGAAATTGAGCTCAAAGTAGCGAAAATGTTCGATTTTTGACGATGTTCAAGAGTAAACAAATCACACCATGCGTCCAATACACATCAACTGGCGAGTCTTATATTCATGCACAAGTGCTTTGATATTATTTATACCATTTTTACAATGATGC
Organism: Cherax destructor; assembly: GCA_009830355.1. Taxonomy (NCBI): domain Eukaryota; kingdom Metazoa; phylum Arthropoda; class Malacostraca; order Decapoda; family Parastacidae; genus Cherax; species Cherax destructor. The sequence goes on from WNWK01046959.1 coordinate 11,826, forward strand.
AGTTGTATACATAACAGTAAATCTTCTATTTTTGTGATAATAAAAATTCAGAATGGAAAGCAAAAGTAATAGAACAGGGGCCTGGAGACGTGGCTAATGAACAGAGAACATGTTATTTTAGTGCCAGGAATGTCTGCCTTGTTTACTCTGGACCCTATTTTGAAATTGGCATCGTTTGAAATTTGTGTGAAATTGGAAAATTGCCATTTTCTGACCACTATTTTGGGTAGATGAAATTGGTAAATAGGCAGTTTCTTCTACTCATTCGATAGAAGAAATGGAGTTCTAGCACAATAGCTATAATTTTCGGAGACTGAAACATTGGAATTTGTCGAAAATAGGGCTCGAAGTGGGTGAAATCGCCGATGCGTCAGTGTCATAGATACCGATAACTTCGCGAAAGCATAATTTCGTTAGTTTTCGATCAAATTTCATAATTTTGGTGGTGTTATGATCGGAAAAAGATTCTCTATCATTTCATAAGAAAAAATTAATTTTTTTTTTTCCAAAAAATTTTCGACCCTAGGAACACTTTCCTGAGAAGGCCTGTCGACCCCCAAAGGGTTAATAATACTGTATATAGAGTTAAGGTTGGAAAATGGCAAATGATAAATATGTATTTAAAAAAATATATAGCAAATAATTGCAATTAAAGAAAAAAGATATATATAATGAGGTAGTTGCTTCTAATACAAGAAATACAAAATAAGTCACATATACAATGAGGTAGTTGCTTCTAATACAAGAAATACAAAATAAGTCACATATACAATGAGGTAGTTGCTTCTAATACAAGAAATACAAAATAAGTCACATATACAATGAGGTAGTTGCTTCTAATACAAGAAATACAAAATAAGTCACACAATCAACTGTGAGAAATTTGAGATAGTGAGGTAGCAGTTACTATCCAGGAAGTGATAGTATAGGGACTAGCACAATAATGGAAATAACATATTAGTAATACACACACAACCCGCACATATAAAAGAGAGGAGCTTACGACGACGTTTCGGCCCGACTTGGACCATTTACAAAGTCACACTAACACACAGAGACAGAGGAAGGGTATTTATAGGCAGGCAGACAGGGGAGGGTACAAGAGAGTGGGGAAATGTAGTAGTGGTAGTAGTAAAGGTAGTAGTAAAGGTAGTAGAGTAGACAGTCATATGGGAAGGAGCACTGCTATGAGGCTAGCGACCGCAAGGGGGTACGAGAGGGGAAAAAAAGCGAAAAATGAAGGAAAATACAAGGCAAAAGAAAGAACAGTCCTCTGCCTTCCCTACATCTCTGGTCTCTCTAATCTCAGCAACTCTCTCCGTTCCTTAGACATCAAACTTACCTTTCGCCAAACTAACACTCTTCGCACTAATCTAGTTCATACCTCCCCTACCTCCACAGATTCTCCTGGTGTCTACTCTATTTCTTGCTCCTCCTGTCCTCTTCAGTACTTCGGAGAAACTGGCGATCTCTTTCTGACAGACTCAGGGAGCACAAAAATAGTGTTAGGCTTGCCGACACTAATAATGCTCTTTTCTGTCATGTCAGAGATCACAGTCATCCCATTGATTGGTCTTCTGCTAAAACTGTCTACCCTACGTCTAACTTTCATAGTCGCCGCCTGGTTGAATCCTCCCTTATACACAACTTTCCCTGTATGAATCTTAGCCCTGGCTTTGTCTCTGTTGATGCTTTCCTCTCTCATTACATTGTTAAATGCTCTAAACTTCAGAACACCCGTGACTTAACCTGATTCCTTCCCTGTCTTATCTTCCCCTTCTCCTTTTTTCTCCTTGGGTTTTCCTTTCTTTCTGTTCTTTCTTTTGCCTTGTATTTTCCTTCATTTTTCGCTTTTCTTCCCTCTCGTACCCCCTTGCGGGTCGCTAGCCTCATAGCAGTGCTCCTTCCCATATGACTGTCTACTCTACTACCTTTACTACTACCTTTACTACTACCACTACTACCACTACTCCTACATTTCCCACTCTCTTGTACCCTCCCCTGTCTGCCTGCCTATAAATACCCTTCCTCTGTCTCTGTGTGTTAGTGTGACTTTGTAAATGGTCCAAGTCGGGCCGAAACGTCGTCGTAAGCTCCTCTCTTTTATATGTGCGGGTTGTGTGTGTATTGTTCCAGTCACGGTATTGTGCCTTTTTTGCTATATTAGTAATGTAATGACTTATTGGTTGATTGTGAATCACACACATGAATTAAGCATTTGTAAAGTTAAAATAAAAACAGATACAACATTAGTAAGGTGATAGCTTACAGGTTGACAGTGAATCACACAC
>WNWK01046960.1:0-14116 GCA_009830355.1 Cherax destructor
CCCCGCAGGGTTCAGCACCTGTTTGGAACCCACACCTGGTCAAGCACGTCAAGAAATTAGAGAAAGTGCAAAGGTTTGGAACAAGACTAGTCCCAGAGCTAAGGGGATTGTCCTACGAAGAAAGGTTAAGGGAAATCGGCCTAACGACACTAGAGAACAGGAGGGTTAGGGGAGACATGATAACGACATATAAAATACTGCGAGGAATAGATAAGGTGGACAGAGACAAGATGTTCCAGAGAGGGGACACAGAAACAAGGGGTCACAGTTGGAAGTTGAAGACTCCTATGAGTCAAAGGGATGTTAGGAAGTATTTCTTCAGTCATAGAGTTGTCAGGAAGTGGAATAGCCTAGAAAGTGGCATAGTGGAGGCAGGAACCATACATAGTTTTAGGACGAAGTTTGATAAAGCTCATGGAGCAGGGAGAGAGAGGACCTAGAAGCAATCAGTGAAGAGGCGGGGCCAGGAGCTATGAATCGACCCCTGCAACCACAAATAGGTGATTACACACACACACACTAACACACACAAACGTCGTAGGACATTGATTCTTGTATCATTGTGTTGCCAGAGAGTTGGGCTATTTTTCTATACCAATAACTCAATTTTCATATTTTTTCGAATATTTTTTCACTTGCGATCCGCGCGCGTCGGGAGATGTTATGCCTCCCCTGAAGGCTCTTAATAGCATATCTTTGATAGAATGCGTACTGTCTTTGAGATTTTTTGGAAATTTGTTGTATGTGTGTTCGGAATTTGAGGCTACTGTCAAGGTGGAGTCCTAGGAATTTTCCCTCTGTGAGTCTTGTGATGGGTGATCCATTTAGCATTATATTAAGTGGGACATTTGAAGCTCTGTTCCCACGTGTCTACCACCATCAGACCTGGGGAACTCGGAGGAGACTTCCCGAAGTACTGTGGATATTTTTCTCCATCCAGACCCACTACAGTAAGACAATTCTTTTCTTTCTCTCAGTATCTGGCCAGTTTTCTGGGAAAAATGTGAGTGAGTTTAACTGTGGGTCTCATGCAGACGGACGCTATTACATCAGTACGTACCAGCATCCCCTCTTAAGTACAAGTCTAGAAGCTAGTATCCCATACTGCTTAGAGGATAACCTCTTGGAGTTAGGGATTTCTGAGTTTCAGGCAGGACACTAATACCACTTGAATTCTTGCAGAATTATAGTCCTGTCTGCATGATTTGAGGGGAAGAGTCTAGAGAGACTAAGGCTTAGGAAGGTTGGAAGACCGAGACACATTTTCTTCTCCTTCAAGTAAGTTAACCCTCCTTTTTTAGTCATGCATGTAGATGGGAAATTCTTGCAGCTGCAATTATATGGAGATCTGCCCCATAAGCCACTTGTGAGCCTGAGAGGAGTAATCTCAGAGTGTCGGTGTCAACAGTGCTTGCCAGGGATGCAGCTTACAAGGAGGCAGTCCAAAGACAAATTTCCACATGGTCCTTCGTAACTGAGATGTGGAATAGCTAGTTTAGCAGACAGATAATTCTTAATTAGCTAGGCCACAGTTAATGTACCAGGCATTATCAAAATTAGGTTAAGTTTGCACAACTAGGCCCAGAGACTTACACAAGGTAGGCTAGGCTAAGCTAACTACTCAGAAGTTTATTATTTACAGTAATTTACAGGCACGCCAGAGTAGGCTAGTTAAGCTTGTAAATTTAATCTATTTACAGTAATTTACAAGCAGGCCAGGTAGGCTAGTTAAGCTTGTGAGTTTAATTATTTACAGTGATTACAAGTAAGCCAGGGTAGGAAACTTGTATATTTAATTACTTTCAGTAAATTTGCAAGGTAGCCACAGTTAGGTTAGGCCTCTGCAATATTTACAACAGTTATACCAGCTAGGTCAGATTTAACCTAGTTAACATTTACATTGAATTGCAAAGCTAGAATTAGGCAATAGTTGCACACCAATTTCAAGTTATTTATATTTAGGCTAGGATTTACCTTCTCCAACTAACTAAACTGAATTAAACAAGCTAGGCACATTTGTGTTAACCAAGTGATTTTTAATTTGTAAAGACTGCATTTTTACTGTGTGAATTTTATTGTCTTTGGTTCATTTAGATTGTGATTTGCAACAGAGGCTTAAGTCCTGTAACTATTTACTGATGTGTACAGGGAATTGCAAGGTTAAGCTTTCATAACAACCACATACAGTTCAGTTTGGTTGAGGGCTAACAGTGTACATTTTAACTCTGAGTCAAGTCAATATATGTAAAGAAAGTCGTTAAGCTTGTTGAGGAGCTTTGGGACTCACTTATTCTCACCTAATACTGCATCTTGCTGTGAGGTGGGCTAATTAAAGTACAAATTAGTGACACACTCTTGACTAAACCACAACAATGATGGGTGAGACTCAAAAAGGAACTGCCCCAGCTGTAAGTCAGCTAAAGCGGTCTATGAGAGCCCACAAGGGATGCACCAGGCGTTTGGGGAATGCCAAGATACCAGATGAAACCCAGATGTAGATTGTGAGGATCTAGAAAAGTGCTTAGAGCTTTTAGAGGGAAGGCTAGAGGCATTGGAGACAGCCTATCTCCGTTATGAGACAGAAGCCTATGAGGCAGATGAGTCTGAGGATATTGTTGAGGCAGCTCGGAAGGAATACAACGAGTAGAGAGCCGAATGAAAAGCGGAGATGAGACTCTACAAACAGTTTATGAAAACATTGAAGGCTGAAATGGCAGGGGCAGCAAAAATCATTCTGAGGGACAAAGGTAGCCACAATCACACTAATATGTTGCCCAGATTACCCCACTTGAATTTACCAATGTTTGACAGAACCTTGACAGAGTACATTGCTTTCTGGGATCAGTTTAAATCCCAGATAGATGACAGGGATGATTTGTCAGATGCTGCCAAATTACAGTATTTACGTTCACAGCTCAAGGGTAAAGCCCTGGACTTGATCAGGCATTACCAAACCACTTATATGAATTATCAACATGCCAAGGATCAACTAAAGAACACGTTTGGCAACACAGAGGAGATAAAGACTGCTATATTTTATCGATTGGCTGATCTTAAGGTTTGCCGTCATGACCATCAGAGCATAGAGAAGTTCTGCATCGAAGTCATGAGCTTGACAAATAGTCTCAAAGATTTACATGATTGGGGTGCATCGGAATGGATGGTCAGTCAGTTGATTCAGAGAAAATTTGCTAGCACTATAGTGCGCGAGTTACACTTAATATACCGGACGAGCTGATTTACAATACAACAGATTATTGAGGGGTTGGGAGATCTCGTTTCTCATTTGAGCATAGGTGAGAGAGAAGAGTTACCACCATCATCACATAAACAAACAGTTAGTTACTCAGAAAACTTGGGAGATCAATTTAAAGCTCATAAGGCTAACGTTGGAGTTACTATGGCAAAGAAGTGTCCAAGACAAGGACCTCTAAGCAGACCCTCAGAGGCACTCGTACCAGAATATGAGTGTTCTGCGAAGGCGAACACACTAGCACTAGTTGCTCTCGGTATACAACACTGAGCAGTAGGCAACGGAGACTAAAGGAGTTGCAGCTATGCTTAAGGTGTTGTGAGGGACATGAGGCAGAAGATTGCCAGTCACATCTTTGGGAATGCTATAACTGCCGGAAAGGTAAGCACCATACTGCACTATGTCCCAATAATTTAAGGGAACCCCAGGCTAGTAGGGACGTTTCTCCGGTAGAGATAGAAAGAGAGTCCGAGCCTGAAGTGGTTGGTAGCCAACGTGATTAGTGTGGGCAAAGTCTCTAATCTGAGTGAGAATCACAGAGGTGCTGCCCTACCTACAGTCATGGCAGGGGTTGTGAACGGGAACAGGTCCGAAACAACCTGATTATTCTTTGACTCGGGAGCACAAGTGTCCATGATAACAGAGAAGTTGGTGGCTAAGTTAAAGCTGAAGGCCACCGACAAAGTTAGTGCGACATTGGGAGGTGCAATAAGTCAGGGCCCGCCCAAGTCTTACGATGTTGTGGATGTCACTGTTAAATTGGGTGGACATCGCAGAAATATTACAGCCTTGGTAGTAAAGACGTTACCTGCAGCAATTACGGCCAGAGGTCTTGCTGTAGCAGCCAAGCGATTGAAAGACCTTGGTGTGAAGCTGGCAGACCAGGGAATTACCACTGACACATTCAGAAATGTAGGTATCCTGGTGGGAGCCAACGGACTATTAAGGAAGGAATTGGTTTATACAGATCCCCAGTAGGATATATCATCGGTGGCAGGATTCCACATGAATTCCCTGCAACGCCAGAAAGGTATATAACTTGTGATAACTTATTACTACCAGCTAGGCGAGAAATTTCTTCTTGAGCATGTAAGAATAGTGATAATTCAAGATGTAAATTTTTTCTTAACCAGTGATCTACCCTAATACTTTTTATTCCTAACCTATAACTTTCCTAACCTATTTTTCTGCTAACACTCTCTAATTAATATCTACTACTTATGTTTAACTATGTTTATTCCCTGTAATTTGACTGTCACATGTAACTTAACTTAACCTAACTTACCTGTATTTTTGCTATCTTGTACCACTATTTTATTTTCCTGTCTTAATTCATACTAGCCTATGGTTCATGTTGTATTTTGAGCATACATATAAGTTCATTCTTTTTTGTATTATAATTGTGTTAAGTTGTACTGTTTGTTTACTGTAATTCAGCTGTAAATACCTTTGTAACTTGTCATGATTGTGACCAGATCTACCTGAGTTCAAAACTTTGATGTCCAGTCCCTGGACCCATTATGTACCTCTGTAATCTTTTGACTACCGCCCACAGGATGGGTATGGGGTGCATAATAAAGATATTAAACTAACTATAAGGAAATTATTTTTTATATGCCATTTTTTATTGTTTTGATAATTTGTTTATTATGTTTTTTTCTTATATTTTTTTTTTGCAAAATCTTTATTTTGTTTGTAGAAGTTCTTGCTTTTGTATTTTGTGACTAAACCAGAAAAATATTCTTATAGGGTTTAGTAGTAACCAGGCACCCCCCAAAGAGATGCCTCCAAAGTAGAAGTGATGGGTTGGCCAAACCAGGCACCTCAGAAGAGATCAACCAGAGATACTGAGGAGAGGATATAGTGCTAGATAGACCTTGAACACCCTAGTCCGGGAGGATCAGACCAGGCTTGTAATCTGGGATTTGGAAGGTCTCAGTAGCAGATCCAAAGAAGGAATGTATCAAGGCATTTAAACCTCAGTACGGTAAAGTAATGGAGTTCCTTGGGAACTATGTGGGGAGGTGGTTTCTACATCAGTAAGCCACTTCTGCTAATAATTAAGTATTTGCTGCTAGAAATTTATTTTCTTTGGTGCCAACAATTTCAGATACCCTTGTAATGTGTTTATTAAATTGTAAGTGATTGTATCTGGGTATGTTTTACTTTCACCTTTGAGCCATGTATGTAAGGTCCATTAGTCTGAAGTTAAATTGAATAACATATATTGATTATATCATTTTCTTTGAAGAGTCAAACCCCTGATAAGGTGCCTACTGCTCATGTTTTCAGGCCATGCTACCCTAAGAGCCAGTACTCATCAGGACCCCTATCTTGTTATAACTATCCTGTATTATTTCTCACTGGGCTTTCTCCTGCTCTAACCCAAACTCCGTGTTTTCCTCCCTTCTCCTATGACTATGGCTACTTTTATCTCTCCCACTATTAAAAGAGCAGGTGGTGGCAGCATACTCCCAGGAGAATAGAATGCTACCTTCTATTCTCTCATACTCTAGCAATTTTCTTCCCCATGTTATTTGTTTTCCCATATCCTCATACTTTGTTTTGGTCCACTACGTGTCTCCACCTGAGAGGACAGACAATATGGCATCGTCAGGTGCTGTGTCGGCCCCAGGGTGGGACTGGGGTAGAAGTTGCCGCATTTCACAACCCAAACTCTGTGTTTTCCCTCCTCCTCCTATGCCTATAGTTAACTTTGTTCCTTCCATTATTAAAAGAGCAGGTGGTGGCAGCATACATCGAAGTCCCACCACTATTGTACAAGCGAGCGGCTCATGTCCTTTTGCCTGCTATTTCTCTACCTTTTAACAATTCACTAGAAACTAGCAATTTCCCGGCACCCCTCAAGACAGCAAGGGTTACACCAATTCACAAAGGTGGTGACCCCACAGATGTTAATAACTACAGGCCAATCTCGAACTTACCGTTGCTATCTAAAATTTTTGAGAAACTCGTGCACAAGAGATTATATTCGTTTATTACAGTACTAAGCATACTCAACCCCTGCCAATTTGGCTTTAGAAAAAACAAAAGCACAAACGATGCAATTGTAAAAATGTTGGACCTACTTTACACAGCACTTGAAAACAAGGAATGTCCGTTAGGACTCTTTATTGACTTAAGGAAAGCTTTTGATAGTTTGATACAGTCGACCACGGCATCCTACTCCACAAACTTGACCATTACGTTATAAGAGGCCACGCTCTTATATACTTCAAATCCTATCTTACAAACAGGTATCAATTCGTCACCATTAAGGACACAACTTCATCTACACGACCACTTGATACTGGAGTACCACAGGGAAGTGTCCTTGGTCCCTGCTCTTCCTCCTATACATCAATGATCTTCCCAACGTATCCCAACACCTGAAACCGATTCTCTTTGCTGATGATACGACTTATGTCATCTCCCACCCAAATCTTGCCTCATTCAACACCATTGTTAATGAAGAGCTACTAAAAATATCAACCTGGATGACAGCCAACGAAATTACTCTTAATACTGATAAAACCTTCTGCATTATGTTTGGTAACAGAAAAGATGTTGCTCAACTGAACATAATGATTGACAACACTCCTATTGCTAAACACAATGAGGGCAAATTCCTGGGCCTACACCTTGAGAGCAACCTTAATTTCAGCACCCATATCAACCACACAGCAAAAAAATGTATCCAAAACGGTTGGGATCCTCTCTAAGATACGTTACTATGTACCACAATCAGCCCTACTCGCACTATACTATTCACTCATCTATCCCTACCTCACATATGCCATTTGTGTTTGGGGATCAACAGCAACAACCCACCTCAAACCAATATTAACTCAACAAAAAGCCGCAGTAAGAATTATCATGCAATCCAATCCCAGGCAACACCCCCACTCTTCAAAGACCTAAATTTACTCACTGTTCAAAACATCCACACTCACTACAGTGCAACCTACATGTACAAAACCATAAATTCCAATATTAATCCTGAACTAAAACGCTTTCTTGATAGTTGTGACAGGACCCTTAAAGGGCCTAAAATCTGGAACTTCCTACCTGAAAACTCCAAAACTGCAGACTCAGCCACCATTTTCAACACTATCATCAAAAAACATCTTATCTCACTAACACACCCCATCATCTAAACACATGGAAACCACAGATTCACACACACACACACACACACACACATCCTCCTCATCTACACCAACACTGACCCAAAGGACAGTAAACACAAAATCCCGAATATAGCTATTGTCTAATAAATCTCAAACTAGTCTTAAGTTTGCCTGATATACTCCAATATAGGAGCTTTAATAGAAACTATGTAACATGCCAAGACAAAACCATTCTCATTACTAATTTTACAATCAAACTATTCTAAACTACCTCACTATTGTAAATCTATTTATTCATTTGAAATTTGAAATTTGTAATACAATCTAAATACAATCTAATTATTCTGAACTACCTCACTATTGTAAATCTATTTAATTATTTCAAATTTGTATTCATATGTAATTTGTATTATTATTATTATAATCACAAGACGCACTAAACCACAGGGGTCATACAGCACAGCAGGGCAGGGCAGGATGCAGGGAGAATGGGTTGTAAGAGGGAAAGGGACGATTAGTACGTTGTGGAGTGCAGCAGGGTAGTGGATAGTGCAGAGATAGAGGGTAGCAAGAGATTGTGGTAGAAGGGACTGAGGGGAGAGCTAGAGGCATAATCTTCAGAGTTTGTGTAGTAAGTCGGTTGCTGTCAGGGTTAAAGGAGGGTCCATCAGCAAGAAGGGAAGGTAAAGAAAGGGCAGCAGAGCGAAGTCGACGTTGGAGGTAAATTCTGCGTGCTCGTTGATAGAGTGGGCAGTCCAACAGAATATGACGAACAGACACTGGAACCTGACATTGCTCACAGAGAGGGACAGGGAGCCTCTCCATGAGATACCCGTGAGTAAGACGAGTGTGGCCGATGCGAAGACGAGAGAGTGTAGTCTCCCAACCTCGACATTGGTGACAAGAAGATGGCCAGAAACCTATACTCGGTTTAATAGAATAAAGTTTGTTATTTAGCAGGTCAGACCAGCGTTGTTGCCAACGGGTGCGAAGGTGGGTAGCAATGACAGCAAAATAGTCCGTGAATAAAACACCTCTATATGAAACTGGAAGGTCATGTACTGCTCACCGCGCAGCAGTGTCTGCCTGTTCATTGCCCTGTACGTCAACATGACCAGGGACCCAACAAAAAACAATATCTTTGTGTTTGCTAGAGATACGGCGTAACTAAAGTTGGATACGAAGAACTAGGGGGTGAGGTGTATCAAATTTTTGGATAGCCTGTAAAGCACTAAGGGAGTCTGAAACGACCACAAATGGTGACACAGGCATAGATGCAATACGGATAAGTGCTACAAGAATGGCATACAATTCAGCTGTAAATATGCTAGCCGAGGATAATAGATGCCCTCGCACGACGCTGTCCGGAAACACTGCTGTGAATCCGACGCCATGAGATGACTTAAAACCATCGGTGTACACTGTGATGGCATGGGAATGAGAGCGAAAGTGGTCTAGAAAAAGTGAGCGAGAAGCCGCCGTAGGTAGTTGGGCTTTCGCACAAGGCAGAGGAAAAGAACAGACACGGACAGTAGGAATTTCCCAAGGGGGTAGGGGAAAGGAAGATGCCATATTAACATAGAAAGGTGGTAGCTGAAGGGAAGACAAGAGCGAATGTAGACGAAGAGAAAATGGACGAAGTAAACAGGGTCGACAAACAAATATAGAGCGTCTACTAACATCTGTGACAATCTTATACATGGAAGGATTGCGGAGGTCATGAGAGCGAACATAATAGAGAAGGCAATGTGCATCATGATGATCGGACAAGGATGGAATGTTTGCTTCTATATAGAAGCACCAAGGCATAAACGCAATCCCTGGTGATGGATGGGATTAAGGCTGGAAAGAGCAGCAGGGAGGCCGCCGAATATATCTGGTCACAATAATCGAGTTTCGACAAAATTAGGGTTGAATGCAGGCGAAGGAGAGTTCTACGATCAGCCCCCATGAAAGATGTGCTAGGGTTTTAAGGAGGTTCAGCCGGCTATGACAAGTTGCTTTCAGAGAGGTAATGTGAGGTTTCCAGGACAATTGACGGTCAAACAGTAGGCCGAGAAACCTGACTGTATCACGTTCTGGGATACGTGAGCCGTATAGGTACAATGGATGATCAGAGACCACTGAACGTCTAGTAAACGTAATTTGGTGAGTTTTGCCACTAGAAAATTTAAACCCGTGAGTGGTGGCTCAATCGGAAACCAGGTTGACGGCATGCTGGAGGAAAACTGCAATGAGGTGACAGTCAGCGCCCACACAAGCTATAGCAAAGTCATCAACATAAAGCGATGACCAAATATTGGATGGGAGAACAGATGCCAGATTATTTATAGCAATGAGAAAGAGTGTTGTGCTCAGAACGCATCCCTGGGGGACACCTTCAGCTTGGACAAACTCCGGGGAAAGCACATTACTAACCCAGACATGGAAATGTCTTTCAGTTAAGAAGGCCTTCAGAAAAAATGGTAGATTGCCTCGGAGGCCTAAGGAGTGGGCCTGGGCCAAGATATTATACCTCCAAGTTGTGTCATAAGCCTTCTCAAGGTCAAAAGAGATGGCGATAACCGAGTGGTTATTAGCAAAGGCATTACGAATATACGTATTCAAGCGCAGTAAGAGGTCAATGGCAGAACGGCCCTTACGGAAGCTATATTGACTAGTGGAGAGACTACTGTGGGTCTCTAAATGCCACATCAAACGTCTATTAACTAGATGTTCCATCACCTTGCAAACTGCACTGGTAAGAGCGATGGGACGGTAGTGGGAGGTACCATGTCCCGTATTATCCGGTTTGCGAAAAGGGAGAACAACAGCAGACTTCCACAGCTGGGGAAGAACTCCAGTCGACCATATAAGATTAAAGAGTCATAAGAGGACTGCAAGAGCTGACTGATGTAAATGCTGTAACATATGAATATGTATGCCGTCTGACCCAGCTGCCGATGATCGGCAAGCAGAGAGTGTTGCCTCCAGTTCTTGAAGGGTAAAAGGCACATTATAAGATTCTTCTCCGAGAGAAGAAAAATCTAAGGGCTTAAACTTGCTGGCAGACTTTGAAGAAAGGAACGAGGGGCATAGATAGAGGCACTGAGAAATGCGGACCAGATGATTACCAATTTCAGTGGCAACGGCAAGAGGGTGTGCTATATCGACACCGGCAACCTGAAGTACAGAAGCCGGGTCGGGGGAAAATTTACCACTCATTTTCCGCACATTCTTCCAGACTGCACTCATCGAGGAAGCCAAAGTGATGGTAGAAACGTAATCTCGCCAGCAAGTGCGCTTAGCGTCATGTATGACACGGCGAGCAATTGCTCTCCTCTGCTTAAAATCAAGGAGTCTCTCTGTGGTTCTGTTATACTGGTACCTGCCCACGCAGCGCGTTTCAAACGTACTGTTGTTGTTGTAGGTTCGCCGGTATGTCCGGCCCGGGTCTTCTCCAAATGGTGCCCGAGCACAAGCAGGAGACCACCAAGGCACGCACTTCTGAGGATGCTTGTCCGAGGTTTGGGGGATAGAATGTGAAGCTGCTGTGAAGACGCCGGACGAGAAGAGATGTAAAACCTCATCAATGGAGGACGAGGAAGGAGCTTCATGAAAAGCAGTAAGATGTGCGTAAAGGTCCCAATTCGCCCGGTCAAATTGCCAGCGGGGGCTACGAGGAGGTGGAGAATACGAAGAAGACATAAGGATGATTGGAAAATGATCACTGTCATGTAAGTCTGGGAGGACAGACCAGGTGAAGTCGAGGACAGTTGAGGAAGAGCAGATGGAGAAATCGATGCAAGAGAAAGAATGAGTTCGAGGTTCAAAATGGGTGGGAGTACCCGTATTTAAAACATGGAGGGGGAGAGAAGCAAGAAATGCCTCCAACTGAATGCTGCGGGAGTCACAGTGCGACCCCCAAGAGAAAATGGTGTGTGTTAAAATCGCCAAGTAACAGAAGGGCTGGCGGCAAGGAAGAAACCAAAAAAGCAACATCTGGGATAGACAATGCCCGAGAGGGGAAGAGATACAAAGAACAGAGTGTATACCACTTATTCAAGTGGATACGGGCTGCAGTGTAATGTAGAGAAGCATGAACATAGAGCTGATGGTATGGAATACCAGTGCGTATAAGAAAAGCACTTTCGTTAACGCCTCACTACAGTTAAGGCAAGAGGGATGTAGACTACAAGAAGGATTGTCATGGTCGTCGGCACTACAGACTGGGCATTCGGCCATGGACCTGCAATATTTCGCCTGATGACCAAAACGCCAGCAGTTTCTACACTGGTGCGGTGTAGAGGTCACCTTTCGAACTTGTAAATGGTGACCCGCAATGTAGACCGAGGGCGGAAGGTCATGGCAGTCGAAAGTTAAGCGAGGAATATTGCAAGGATATCGTCTTTGCCGGTGGGCAGGGAGGACAAAAGTGTCAACTTTGAGTATAAGAAGGTCCTGGAGCTCAAGCTGCTCCAGAATGTCATCACCACAGTTTTGGAAATTCTGTTTGACAATGGTATGGGGTAGAATAACAGTGCCACTACAAGTGTTGAGAGAATGATGTTTTTCAATAGAGACAGGAGTAGCATCTATGGACGTAAGGCGAGAAAGATCATGAGCTTGGTCAGCATTCTGGACCGTAACGATGCATGTGCCACTTATGAGAGCGTGAAAGGCGATGTCTTTGCCCACATGGCGCAGGAGTGCCTTACCAATACTATGATCGGAAAGATAGGTAGTAGAAGTTGGTCTCGGCATAAAAAACTTAGTCTATTGTGTAGTGTGAAATATAGTGTGTAAGAGGAGTGCGTGATGAGCTGGTCGTTTCTGAGATGCATGAGAAGGAAGTAACGAAGTATCATCATGAAAGGGTCTTGGGCATTTAGAAGTGGGACCAGAAGTGGTCCGTCGTGGGACGGGCGAGCAACCAGAAAATTACCGCACCGTAGAGGGAGAAGCCGGAATCAAGGTTAGAGAAGAGCGAAGGTCAGATGTATCAAAAGGGCTGGTCGGTACCCTGGTACCTGAAGTAGGTGACGAACCGGCACCAGCGAGAGGTACATGGGTATTGGAAGTGTCTAAAGAGTGGTTCGATAATGAGGCCGGGTCAGAACAGGGTGCGGTAACAGTAAGGGGCCCGGGGGTAGTAGGTTCACGGATTGGGTCATCCATGGTTAGGTTACTTCTTTTTTTTTTTTCTTTTTTAAAGAAAGAAGAAAATAAAAAGAAAAAAAAGAATAAAAAAAGGTGTGAACGTGGAGGAATGAAAGGGGCGTAAATCCCCCTCCGTGCCCAAGAGGACCTCAACACCGCAAGTGGTGCAGATGCGGCATGGAACCCGTGCCATACCCTACCCTTCATGCCAGTAAACCAGCAATCCGGGATAACAACCTCACATCCACCGAGCCACCTCGTTGGACAAAAGAGAGGGCTGCTGGACACCTGCCACAAAGCATACCTCCTTCGACCACCACCCCCGGAATCGGAAAGGTGGCCTCCAGAGATACACCTGTCACCCGAAAGACACCCAAAGCCACCCCCCCAGGAGACAAGAGAGCGATCGGGACATTCCCAGGCGATCCAGATTCCACGGCAAACTACACCACCGCCAAGGACCTCAATGGAATTGGATGGACCACGGTACCCTTCCCCCTACCTAAGAACCAGAATGCCTGTGGAGAGAATCCCACAGGTTAAAAATGGGAAGGGAATAAAGGAGGGATGAGGAGGAGGAGTAGGAAAGGGAAAAGGGGAGGACGGGGAAGATGGGATAGGGGAGGGGGGATTGGGGGGTAATTAGGTTCGGTCTGAGAAAGAAGACCAAGAGGTCCAATTCCTCAGACCGATAGCCTCTTTACCTCGGCAAGGAGCCCCCCTTAAAGAGGATGTAATTTGTAATATAGATAAGAATGCCCAGGCATGCTAGGCATGCTAAAGGCCATCTTTGTAATTATTGTCTTCTAAATGTAAACCACACATTGAAATCTTTACAGAGAAATAAAATAATCTTAATCTTATTCTTCTAGAAATTTTCCCTTGTAATTTTGTTTCCCCTATTCTCATATTTTTGGTCCACTCAGAGTCTCTGCCTGAGGGAACAGATAATATAGCGTCGTCTGGTGCTCTGTCGACCCCAGGGTGGGACTGGGGTGGAAGCTCCATTTCACACGCCCTTTGTGCAGGTATTCAGGAATCAACTACAAGAGATATTAAACCAGGGTATGCAACCTCCCTTTCTGTAAGCTTTTCCACCCTGAAATGTGCCACTCATCAGGTCAGCAGGAAAGACAGTGCTATAACCTATATTGCCAGGCACACCACCTAAAGGGTACAAGACGACACAGAACATCCAGACCATGGGAAAACCTGGGTAGCCACAGCCACACCGGAGAGAGATATTTTTTAGCGCCAGGAAGGAAAAAAAGCTGGCAGGAAATGACAGAAATCGTGCACCAACTGCAATCATTTCTGGAGTGGAATCACAGTCAATGGCCTCCACTCCAGAACAACAGATATTAGTGACAGGAAAAAAAGATCCTCCCTATACTACCAATACCACCAATCCGACGACATTCATCTTTGCAAATATACGGGGTCTAAAGCCATAGAGATAGACAATATAATAACCTATGTGACATGTCAAGATATCTTATTCATGAAATAAGATACCTGCTTGTAACAGATAATTGAAATGTAGATATAAACCCAAATGTACAATTGTTAACCTTTGGGGCCTAGTGCCTAGGCC
>WNWK01046961.1:0-14116 GCA_009830355.1 Cherax destructor
GGACATTCGCCTTAGCTCTGGAACTAGCCTTGTTGCAAACCTTTGCAATTTCTCAAATTTCGTAACGTGCTTGACCAGGTGTGGGTTCCAAACAGGTGCTGCATACTGACGTACACGGTGTATAGAGTCTTGAACGATTCCTTACTGAGGTGTCGGAACGCTATTGTTAGGTTTACCAGGCGCCCATATGCTGCAACAGTTATTTGGCTAATGTGCCCCTCAGAAGATGTGCTCGGTATTATACTCACCCCAAGATCCTTTTCTTGAGTGAGGTTTGTGGTCTTTGGCCCCCCTAGTCTGTACTCTGTCTGCGGTCTTCTTTTCTCTTTCCCGATCTTCATGACTTTGCACTTAGCGGTGTTAAACTCCAGGAGCCAGTTGCTGGACCAGGCTTGCAACCTGTGTGTGTGTGTGTGTGTGTGTGTGTGTGTGAGTAATCACCCATTTGTTCTCATATATTTGTAATTGCAGTGATTGAATCATAGCTCATGGCCCCGCCTCTTCGCTCGTACGTGCTAGGTCCTCTCTCTCCTTGCTCCAAGAGCTTTATCATTCCACATCCTAAAGCTATGCATGGAGTCTGTCTCCACTACTTCACTCGCCAGGTTGTTACAATTTTAGACAGTTGCAAGGCAGAAGAAATACTTTCTAACATCCCTATGACTTATCTGAGGTTTTAACTTCCAATTACGTCTCTTTGTTCCTGTGTCCCATGTCTGAAATATTCTGTCCATGTCCACCTTATCACTTCCACCCCCCTCCACCCTATATCTCCACTCTATTTGTGGCGCCAGGATGAGTACCCTTAACATCTCTTCATAGGACATAGCACTTAGCTTCAGGACTATTCTTATTGCAAACTTTTGCACTTTCTCCAATTTCTTGACGTGTTTGACCAGGTGTGAGTTCCATAATCGTGCTGCATACTCCAATATGGGCCTGACGTACACGGTATACAGTGACGTGGAGGACTCCTTACTTAGATTTCGAAAAGCTATTCTTAGGTTTGCTAGGCTCCCCTATGTTGCAGCGGTTATATTGTTGATGTGCGCCAGACGAGATGTGCTCGGTATGATGCTCACCCTAGATCATTTATACGTTGAGTAAGTTTTGCAGCCTATGACCCCCTAGGCTGTACTCCTTCTGCGGTCTTCTTTGTCCTTTCCGAAACTTCATGATTTTGAACTTGGTGGGTCTAAACTCAAGGAGCCACTTGCCGGGGCCAGTTTTCAGGTTCTCCAGATCCCTTGGTAGTTTTGCCTGATCCTCGTCCGCTTGTATTCTCTTCATTAGTTTCACATCGTCTGCAAACAGGGACACCTCTGCATCTATCACTTCCGCAATCTCATTCAAATATACAAGAAAGAGAAACGGCCCTTGGAATGACCTTTGTGTGTGTACTCACCTAATTGTACTCAACTAGTTGTGTGTGAAGGTTTATTACTCAGTCCTGGTTCAATCTTTAAGCCAAGATGAATCAAGGCTCAGCTCCTCCTTAGGAAAATTACAAAAATGGAAAAGATAAATAATAACAATGAAGATAAGCACTTTATTTAATAGAAAGTTTTATGAAAATATTAAATACTTAAACATGAATCTCAAAATCTTATCTTAAAGATAAAATGAAAAATGAAATAGATAAATAATACTTGAATTCAAAGCTAATTTATACAGATGGAAGTTGGTTGATAAGCGTGTCGATGTTCTTGACATGGAAGCTCTGAATTGTTCCTTGTTTTCTGAACTCTGTTGCTGTTGTTGGATCGACGGATGTTTCCACAACCACTCAGTTGACGGATGTTTCCACAACCACTCAGTTGACGGATGTTTCCACAACCAAGTTGGAAATTATTAGTCCAAGATACCAGGGACTCAGATGTCGTCCACTTGTGAATAACGTGTAGTTGCCTGGGTTGTTATTTGGTTCTAGAGGAACCGCAGTTGAAGACTAAAGGTTTGCAGTGACGTCTCATGGTCCCACTGGGCTTTACTCCATCATACACACTCTGCTTTGTGCCAGATGACCCTAGCTGGCCCAGAAGGCTGTAATGAAATCAAAAGACCTAATTACTCACCACTCTAATAATCACTCTCATGGTAGGCATAAGTTATTTAAAAGAAATGGTGAGAGACTTAAACTAAACAAATTACTTTACTTTAAGGCAAGGCAGGGCAGAGCATAATAATGTTTCTTCATTAATGTAAGAGTGAAGCTCTTAAATAAAATGGAATAAGACAGGAGCAGCTGTGAATACTTACAGTGGTGTTGGGAGTGGTCAGTCAAGTGAATATCCCTTTGGCCGCAGCCTCGCACTTCACCTCTCACTGGTTGGAGAAAGGGGGGAGGGGATAGCAGGAGCTAGACACTCACCCTACCTTAACAAGCACACTACCCCACAACTATCACCATACATACATTCACACTTTCATTACTCCTATCAATGGACTTTTCCCTCACGTTGTGGTTGCAGGGGTCAAGTCACAGCTTTTGGCCCCGCCTCTTCACTGGCCGCTACTAGGTCACTCTTTCTGCCCCATGAGCTTTATCAAACCTCTTCTTAAAGCTATGTATGGATCTTGCCTCCACCTATGAAGAGATGTTAAGGTTACTCATCATGGCGCCACAAATGGAGTGGAGATATAGGGAGGAGGGAGGGGGTGTAAGGGATAAGGTTGACATGGACATAATGTTTCAGACATGTAGAACACTGGGTATATACACATAGACACATCACCTGTCCTGATCCTATAATACAACTATCCTCCCTCACCTCCACCCACATTCTCAACACTCCTTTATCTCAACCTCTTGTTAAATCATTAATTTTGAAGCTTCTTCCCAAAGCTTCTGGAGCTTCTGGACTGCTCACTACATTCTCCGCCACCTCTCTGACTGTCATTTCCGCTCTTACTGACCTTTACAATGCCTGCCTTGCTTCTGGCTACTTCCCTTCCCCATTCAAATCTGCTATAGCTACACTCATCCCCAAACCCAACAAGGACCCAACAAGGACCCAACTGACCCAAGGAACTATAGACCCATCAGCCTACTAGAAACCCTCGGTAAGACATTTGAACGACTCATAAACCAAAGACTAAGGACTCACCTAGAGACTAACCACCTCCTGACTGACCGACAATTTTTCTTCCGCCAACACCACTCGACACAAGCAGCTCTTAACAACATTCTGAACTATATTCTAATCAATAAGGCTCAAGGATATACAACGGCCCTGGCTGCTAAGGACGTGTAGAAAGCCTTCGACACGGTCTGGCACTCGGGGCTCAAGTACAAGCTATGTAACCTTTTTGACCTTACCCCGAATGCCAAAAAATTACTATGCAACTTCTTTGATGGCCGTACGATGCGAATTAAGTTCAGAAATGTCTCTCTGACTCCTTCACCCTTCATGCTGGAGTTTCCCAAGGATCTGTGCTCTCTCCTACCCTCTACATCCTTTACACAAACGACATTCCTGACCCAGCACATCACATCACACTCACACTAGCATAATATGCTGATGACATCACATAACTCACCGCACACGAACAATGCAGATATCTATCACTCAGAACACAACGCGAGGTAGACAGGATCAGTGCCTGGGAGATTCTTTGGCGATTGAAACCAATGCCAATAAATTTAAGATTACCTACTTCTTCCCAAAAGGACGCCCACCACTACCTGTTGACCTCAGAACCACCACTACAAGAACACCCATTCCACGAACACGCAACACCACTGTCCGAGGAGTTAATCTGGACTCCAGTCTCAGACTACACACCCACATAAACGCCAAAAGAGCTACCTGGAGAGTCTACCTGGAGAGAATTCCAGGGGTCAACGCCCCCGCGGCCCGGTCTGTGACCAGGCCTCCATGGCCAGTTCTGCCCTTGGGCGACTGTACAAGCTCAGAGGCTCACACCCTCACACTAAACTACACCTGTACAAGGCCCTTATACGACAACTTATCACTTATACACCTCTTGCTCTTTCTCTCGCTGCTAAAACAAACGTCCTGAAACTGCAGCGAATCCAGAACCGTGCACTGCGGTGGGTGCTGGTCGTGGAGTGGGCGTGTAATGCAGTGGGGGCTGGGCGTAAAGTGGGATGACTTTGCCACAAGCAAGTCTCTCCACAACAGGATTGGCCCCCTGGCGCTGAACGTGTTCTGGAAAGAACTCAGTGACAGACAATTAGACCGACTAGAAACCCACCAAGACCACTTCGACAACCTTCCTTGACGAAGTCATCAGACGGCCAGACAACACTAAACCTCTTCCAATCCCTTTACAATCCTTCTCTTCCTCCTCTCTACACCTAAACCTCTCCCTTACCTGTAATTCTTACCTTCTACCCTGCCCTTTGCAGGGGTGGACCTTAAAAAGCGTCCGTTTCACCAAGCCAATTTTCTTGCCTTTCCCTCTCCAACCCAATTTGCATTTAAGAAGCAGACAACAGCAAACCAGCCTTGACATTGTGCCGCTACCTGTGTGAATGCCCTGTGCCTCTCAAGACCAAGTCCAGTACCTCCATTGCGCCAAACATGTTCTTACAGTCAGCACGGCTCAGCAACTATTCCTCTACTATGCCAACCAACGCTATGCAGCTGGGTTTAGCCCCGGCTCTTTTCCTCAATTCTTCTATACCTTCCTCTCACCCACCATTCTTCCTCTTTCCAACCTCCATTTCACCCATATGGGTCTTACCTGTGAGTAGAATTCGATTTGATTCGATTCGCCTCCACTACATCACTTCCCAGACTATTCCACTTGCTGACAACTCTGTGACTGAAGAAATACTTCCTAACATCCCTGTGATTCATCTGAGTCTTCAACTTCCAACTGTGTCCCCTTGTTGCTGTGTCCCATCTCTGGAACATCCTGTCTCTGTCCACCTTATCGATTAATCGCAGTATTTTGTATGTCGTTATCATATCCCCACTATCTCTCCTGTCTTCCAGATTAGGAGGGAGGCCCAGCGGCTATACGAAAATGACCTAGCAGCGAAAGCCAAGTCAGACCTGAAGCTGTTGCACAGTCACATAAGGAGGAAAACAAAAGATAAGGACAAGGTAATCAGGCTGAGGAAGGAGGGGAGATCACAAGGAGCGTCCGAGAATTGTGTGAGGAGCTCAACAATAGATTAAAAGAAGTATTTACAGTGGAGACAGAAAGGACTCCAGAAAGCCGGAGTGGTGGGGTACACCGTCAAGTGCTGGACACAGTACATATAACAGAGTAGGAGGTGAAGAGGCTGTTATGTGAACTATTTACCTCAAAGGAGAAGGGACAAGACAATATCTCACTGTGGGTCCTAAGAGAGGGAGCAGAGGCGCTCTGTGTACCCATAACAATCTTCAACACATCTATCGAATCAAGGTGACTACCTGAGGTGTAAAAGACAGCAAATGTAGTCCCAATATTTAAGAAAGGGGACAGGCCGCAGCTTTAAACTAACGACCGGTGTCACTGACATGTATAATATGCAAAGTCATGGAAAAGAGTGGAGGAGCACCTAGAAAGAAATGAGCTTATTCATTATAACCAGATGGTTTCAAGGAAGGGACATACTGTGTCACAATTCTGCTGGAGTTCTACGACAAGGTGACGGCTGTAAGGAATGAGAGAAAGTGGTGGGAAGAGTGCGTTTTCGTGGGAATATAAGACTTTTGATACAGTTCCACACAAGAGATTAGTGCAAAAGTTGGAGAAGCAGGCGGGTACAACAGGGAAAGTACTGCAATGGATCACAGAATACCTGACAGGGAGGCAACAACGAGTCATGGTACGTAACGAGATGACAGAGTGGGCGCCAATGACGAGCGGGGTTGCACAGGGATCAGTCCTGGGACTGGTGCTCTTTCTGGTATATGTGAATTATATGACGGAGAGTATAGAGTCAGAAGTATCCCTGTTTGCAGACGATGTGAAGCTAATGAGGGAAATTCAGTGAGATGAGAACCAGACAGGACTACAAAGGGATCTGGACAAGTTGCAAAGCCTGGTGCAGCAACTGGCTCCTCGAGTTTAACCCCACAAAGTGCAGAGTCATGAAGATCGGGAAAAGGCAAAAAAGACCATGGAAAGAGTACAGTTTTAGGGGAGTCAAAGGCTGCAATTCTCACTCAAGGAAAAGGACCTCGGGTGAGTGTAATACCGAGCACATCTCCTGAGGCACACATCAACCAAATAACTGTTGGAACATTTGGGCGATTAGCAAACCTAAGAATAGCGTTCTGGAACTTAAGTAAGGAATCATTCAAGACTCTGTATACAGTGTATGTCAGCCCAATACTTGAGTATACAGCACCAGTCTGGAACCCACACCTAGTCAAGTACGTCAAGATATTAGAGAATGTGCATAGGTTTGCAACGCGACTAGTCTCGGAGCTAAGGGGCGTGTCCTACGAGGATAGGTTAAATAAAATCGACCTGACGACAATGGAGGACAGGAGAGAGAGGGAGGACATGATAGCAACATATAAAATACTGAAAGGAGAAAGGGATTCCATAGTAGGTCCTATTCAGTCTGGGGGACATAAGGTAGTCATTGCAACGATGGATACCCACCACAGAACTGCAGGAGGCCAAGAGAGGAATATGAAGAGAGCAACAGAGCAATGGTGGACACACTAGCCGAGATGGCCAGAAGAGCTCACTCGAGTAGAGCAAAGTTACTGGATATGGGAAATTTCAATCACATGGAGATTGATTAAGAAAACCTGGAGCCACTTGGGGGTCCCAAAACATGGAGAGCCAAGATGATGAATGTGGTACTGGAAAACCTCATGCATCAACATGTTAGGGACACTACCAGAGAGAGAGAGGGAAGGATGAACCAACAAGACTGGACCTCGTGTTCACCCTGAGTTGCTCGGACATTGAGAACATCATATATGAAAGGCCCCTTGGAGCTAGTAATCACGTGGTTCTGAGCTTTGAATACATATTTGAGTTACAAGTGGATAAGGTAACAGGAGTAGAATGGGAAAAGCCAAACTATAAAAGGGGGGACTACACAGATATGAGGAACTTCCTGCAGGAGGTTCAGTGGGAAAAAGAATTGGTAGGATAGTCAGTAAACAAAATGATGGACTACGTAACAACAAAATGCAAGGAGGCAGAGGAAAGGTTTTTTCCCAAGGGCAACAGGAATAATGGGAAGACCAGAACGAGCCCTTGGTGTACCCGAAGGTGTAGGGAGGCAAAAACTAAGTGAGTTAAAGAATGGAAAAATTACAGAAGGCAAAGGACCCATGAAAATAAAGAGATTATTCGAAGAGCCAGAAACGAGTATGTACAGATAATGAGGGAGGCCCAGCGACAGTACGAAAACAACATAACATAGAAAGTCATGTCTGACCCTAAGCTGTTGTATAGCCACATCAGGAGGAAGAAAACACTCAAGGATCAGGAAATCAGGCTGAGGAAAGAAGGTAGAGCGCTAAAAAGAGACAAGCAAGAAGTATGTGAGGAGCTCAACATGAGATTTAAGGAAGTATTTACAGTGGAGACAGAATGGACTCTGGGAAGACAGAACAGAAGGGTACACCAACAAGGGACATACCAACAAGTGTTGGATGAAATACAGACAACCGAGGAGGAGGTGAAGAAGCTGCTAACTGACCCTGATACCTCAAAGGGGGAGGGACCGAGCAACATCTCTCCTTGGGTTCTTAGAGAGCGAGCAGAGACTGTGTGTGTGCCACTAACCACAATTTTCAACACATCCCTTGAAACTGGGCAACTACCTGAGGTATGGAAGACGGCAAATGTAATCCCCATTTTTAAGAAAGGAGACATAAACGAGGCACTAAACTATGGACCAGTGTCACTGACGTGTATAGTATGCAAAGTCATGGAGACGATTATCAGGAGGAGAGTGGTGGAGCACCTGGAACGGAAGAAGATTGTAAACGACAACCAGCTCGGATTCATGGAAGGCAAATCCTGTGTCAGAAACCTACTGGAGTTTTATGACAAGGTAACAGAAGTACGATATGAGAGAGAGGGGTGAGTTGATTGTATTTTCTTGGACTGCAAGAAGGCCTTCAACACAGTTCTTCACAAGAGATTAGTGCAGAAGCTAGAGGATCAGGCACATATAACAGGAAGGGCACTGCAATGGATCAGAGAATACCTGACAGGGAGACAACAACGAGTCATGGTACGTGATGAGGTATCACAGTGGGCGACTGTGACGAGCGGAGTCCCACAGGGGTCAGTCCTCGGACCAGTGCTTTTTTTGGTATATGTGAATGACATGACGGAAGGGATAGACTCAGAAGTGTCCCTGTTCACAGACGACGTGAAGTTAATGAGGAGAATTAAATAAGAGGAGGATCAGGCAGGACTACAAAGAGACCTGGACAGGCTGGACATGTGGTCCAGCAACTGGCTCCTCGAATTTAACCCCGCCAAATGCAAAGTCTCCGGAAGCACACATCAACCAGATTACTGCCGCAGCATATGGGCGCCTGGCAAACCTGAGAATAGCGTTCCGATACCTCAATGTACGTCAGGCCCATACTGGAGTATGCAGCACCAGTTTGGAACCCGCACCTGGTCAAGCACGTCAAGAAATTAGAGAAAGTGCAAAGGTTTGCAACAAGGCTATTTCCAGAGCTAAAGGTAATGTCCTACGAAGAAAGGTTAAGGGAAATCGGCCTGACGACACTGGAGAACAGGAGGGTTATAGGAGACATGATAACGACATACAAAATTCTGCGAGGAATAGATAAGGTGAACAGAGACAAGATGTTCCAGAGATGGGACACAGAAACAAGGAGTCACAATTGGAAGTTGAGGACTGAGATGAGTCAAAGGGATGTTAGGAAGTATTTCTTTAGTCGCAAAGTTGTCAGAAAGTGGAATAGTCTGGCAAGTGTCGTAGTGGAGGCAGGAACCATAAATATTTTTAAGACGAGGTATGATAAAGCTCATGGAGCAGGGAGAGAGAGGACCTAGTAGCGATCAGTGAAAAGGGAGGGCCAGGAGCTGAGTCTCGACCCGTGCAACCACAAATAGGCGAGTACGAAAAGGAGAGTACATACACACACACAAACTAACACACTCTTTCTCTCTTTCCCCCCTCTGTCTGTCTGTCTGAATTTGTCTCTCTCTCTCTGTCTGTCTGTCTGTCTCTGTCTCTCTTCCTCCCCCTCTCCCTCTCTCTCTTCCTCCCCCTCCCCCTTCTCTCTCTCTCTCTCCCTCTTTCTGTCTCTCTCTCCCCCTCTTGTCCCCCTCACTCTCTCTTCTCTCTTTTTATGTGTGTCTGTCTGTCTGTCTGTCTGTCTCTGTTAGTTACCATTTTGTCCTAGGCACATGTCGATTAGATACTAGGCGTGTTGTATGTATGTGTGTGTGTGTAACGAAACACTTCGAAATGTTTCGGCCCCGCCGGGAATTGAACCCGGGCCCTCCGTGCGTGAAGCAAGAGCGCTAGCCACCATGCCATCGGAGGTGTCTGTCTGTCTGTCTGCCTGTCTGTCTGTCTGTCTCTCTCTCTCTCTCTTTCTCTCTCTCTCTTTTACACAGGG
The DNA here is from genome assembly GCA_009830355.1 of Cherax destructor. Classification (NCBI taxonomy): domain Eukaryota; kingdom Metazoa; phylum Arthropoda; class Malacostraca; order Decapoda; family Parastacidae; genus Cherax; species Cherax destructor. The sequence continues at coordinate 9,543 of WNWK01046961.1, forward strand.
TTTGACAAGATTAGTTTAAGGATTCGTAATTTTACTGACAAGCTAAGAGTTCTTACCTACAACAGCTCATTTAAAAAGCCCTTTTTTAATCAAACCACATACCACGGGTGGGGTTCGAACCCGCGGTCAGAGAGTCTCAGAACTCTAGACCGTCGCGTAAGCCACTGGGCCAGCTAGCTTCAATAAGATTCATCCAACTAGGTATATTTCTACACCATAGGAAGGTTAGCATAGGCACCACTGTGTCCACAAATGCAAGTTTTTACAGACGAATCTCCAGCTAGCATGGTTCGAACCCCACCCGTGGTATGTGGTTTGTTTGCAATCGTGTCATTACGATTTCGTGAGTCACCCTTTTTTAATGATATGAACCATACAGGTAGGGAAGAAGATGAAGGTGGAGGCATCTGTGGGAAAGCAATTTCATTTCATTTGATCAGCTGATTTTATTTCGTTGATATCGGTATGCTGTACAAACATGTTCCAAACTCGAGTCATCCTGGGAATAAATAATCTCAGATGTAGCGATGTCCTGGAGAAGGGTACAGTCATACTGAAGTTGCTGCTTGCTGCCCGTCTTGTGGTGTAGACGCTCGATTCTCGATGTCCTCGGAGTGGAGCCAAGTGTGGTACTTTGACAATGTTAGCATTATACTTAACAGTAAAGCCACCCACATCTCTCCTGTCTTGAAGGCTCTGCTGCAATGACAGATCTTTCAAGGCGAGAGATGAGGCGTCTTGCTCTGTTCTCTATTCTGTCATGAAGTCGCAGATGAGATGGTGGGCAGACAATCCAAGAAAGTGGAGCATACTCAAGGTGTGAGCGTACTTGCGCCTCGTACAAAATCTTGCAGCCTCTACTATCAAGCAGATACGAGATACGTCAAAGGGCAGTAAGCTTCTTGGCCGCCTTGTTTGCCAGGTTTACAACGTGGTTCTTCATGATCAATTTGGAGTCGAATTTCACCCCATGGATATCAACTTCATCTCCAGGTACCAACACTCTTCCATTCATTCTTACCACTGCTCCAGCATTATTATCATATTGCCTAGAGGCCATCATCATTTGTGTTTTCTAAGAAGCAAATGTTATCTGCCTTCTTTTACCCCAGGCTGATACAGCTGTAAGCTGGTGATTGATGTAGCGTAGAGCAGCTGGCATTTCCTCTCTTGGATAAGTAAATGTCAGCGTGCAGTCGTCTGCATATGCATGGGATTCTGGGAGGAGATGGAGGAGGTCGTTGAAGTAGACATTCCACATAAATGGCCCAAGCACACTTCCCTGTGGAATACTTGCCCCAGTTGCATGTCTTGACTCTGGTCCATTGATAACTACCTTTGGAGATCTACCTTGAAGGAAATCACTGAGGAGAGACAGTGTAGAGCCTGCAATTCCTAGTGATTGAAGTTTTGCCAAGAGTCCCTGGTGCCACACTCGGTCGAAAGCACCAGCAATATCCAGCACTACTACACAGCCGAGTTTGGATTCATCCAGTGACTGGTTCCACTTAGTGGAGATGTTTAACAATAGACCAGCAGCAGAGTAACCTTTTCTGAAGCCATATTGACGGTGACAAAGAAGTGAGTGGTAGTCGAAAAAATCTGTCATTTGCCGTGAGATTATTGTCTCAAAGATCTTGCCAGTGACTGGCAGGAGTGACACTGGTCTGTAGTTACTAATGTCTGTTCTTTCTCTGCCTTGCGGCCAACTACCTACGGCGGCTTCTGCTCTCTTTTGTAGACCACTTCCGTTCTCATTCCCATGCATCACAGTGTACACCGATGGTTCTAAGTATCGACGGCGTCAGGTTCAGCAGTGTTTCCGGACAGCGTCGTCGGGGGGCATCTATTATCCTCAGCTAGCATATTTAAGGCTGAATTGTATGCCATTTTGTTGCACTTATCGTATTGCATCTACGCCTGTGTCACCATTTGTGGTCGTTTACAGGCTATCCGAAAATTTGATACACCCCACCCTAGTTCTTGTAGTCCCGCTTTGGTTACGCCGTATCTCAAGCAAACACAAAGATATTGTTTTTTGTTGGGTCCCTGGTCATGTTGACGTCAGGAGAATGACAGTGACACTCTGCGCGGTCAGCAGTACATGACCTTCCAGTTTCATATAGAGGTGTTTCTTTTACGGACTATTTTGCAGTCATTCGCTACCACTTTCGCACCCATTGGCAACAACGTTGGTCTGACCTGCTAAATAACAAACTTAATTTTATTAAACCGAGTATAGGTTTCTGGCCTTCTTCTTGTCACCAATGTCGAGGTTGGGAGACTACACTCTCCCGTCTTCGCATCGGCCACACTTGTCTTACTCATGGGTTTCTCATGGAGAGGCTCCCTGTCCCTCTCTGTGAGCATTGTCAGGTTACAGTATCTGTTCACCATATTCTGTTGGACTGCCCACTCTATCAACGAGCACGCAGAATTTACCTCCAACGTCGTCTTCGCTCTGCGGCCCTTTTTTTACCTTCCCTTCTTGCAGATGGGCCCTCCTTTAATCCTGACTCTCTCATTGACTTTTTGACAGCAACTGACTTACTACACAAACTCTGAAGATTATACCTCTAGCACTCCCCTCAGTCCCTTCTACCTCAATATCTTGCTATCCTCTCTCCCTGCACTATCCACTGTCCTGCTGCACTCCATACCCTACTAATCATCCCTCTCCCTCATACAACCCATTCTCCCTGCATCCTGCCCTAACCTGCTGCGCTGTATGACCCCTGTGGATTAGCACTTCTTTTTTATTATAATAATAATTTCCCGCACAACGACAACCAACACTCTTGCCAGCCGTATATAATCTTAGGTCAACGACAACAACAGTGCCGTCAGGCACATGATCATATATTCATAGCCATAAATACCAAGATTAGTCACAGAATATACACCGAGGCGTATTTCTTCGAATATTTGCTGAAAGTTTCCATTAATCCATATTCAGGGATTAAATTAGTCTTGCCTGGTCGTGAAAAGGTTACGAGTAACTTAAACAATAATGACTGGCCCAAAAGTAGTCGATTGGCTTTAAACCCAATTAACCATTCAACGAAGACTGACGCCAATCGATTAATCATATGACAACGACGACTACCCTTTGGTAGTCGTCGTTGTGGTACGATAGGCATGGTTTCAAAGGAAGTAATTACATATTAGTCCACACATACTTTTTGAAAATTAACTGCAACTGACGAAACACTTCGATATTAAATATTTTGAAGTTTCAACGAAAAATATGAAATTACTTCTGAGACTAAAGCCTGCAGTATGCAGTGCTGGTGTGCCGCAGTCTTCAGCATGCAGTGCTGGTGTGCCACAGTCTTCAGCATGCAGTGCTGGTGTGCCACAGTCTTCAGCATGCAGTGCTGGTGTGCCACAGTCTCAGCATGCAGTGCTGGTGTGCCACAGTCTTCAGCATGCAGTGCTGGTGTGCCGCAGTCTTCAGCATGCAGTGCTGGTGTGCCACAGTCTTCAGCATGCAGTGCTGGTGTGCCACAGTCTTCAGCATGCAGTGCTGGTGTGCCGCAGTCTTCAGCATGCAGTGCTGGTGTGCCGCAGTCTTCAGCATGCAGTGCTGGTGTGCCACAGTCTTCAGCATGCAGTGCTGGGTGCCACAGTCTTCAGCATGCAGTGCTGGTGTGCCGCAGTCTTCAGCATGCAGTGCTGGTGTGCCACAGACTTCAGCATGCAGTGCTGGTGTGCCGCAGTCTTCAGCATGCAGTGCTGGTGTGCCGCAGTCTTCAGCATGCAGTGCTGGTGTGCCGCAGTCTTCAGTTTGCAGTGCTGGTGTGCCGCAGTCTTCAGTATGCAGTGCTGGTGTGCCGCAGTCTTCAGTATGCAGTGCTGGTGTACCGCAGTCTTCAGTATGCAGTGCTGGTGTGCCGCAGTCTTCAGTTTGCAGTGCTGGTGTGCCGCAGTCTTCAGTATGCAGTGCTGGTGTGCCGCAGTCTTCAGTTTGCAGTGCTGGTGTGCCACAGTCTTCTGTAAGCAGTGCTGGTGTGACGCAGTCTTCAGTATGCAGTGCTGGTGTGACGTAGTCTTCTGTATGCAGTGCTGGTGTACCGCAGTCTTCAGTATGCAGTGCTGGTGTGACGCAGTCTTCTGTATGCAGTGCTGGTGTGCCGCAGTCTTCAGTATGCAGTGCTGGTGTAACGTAGTCTTCTGTATGCAGTGCTGGTGTGCCGCAGTCTTCAGTATGCAGTGCTGGTGTGCTGCAGTCTTCAGTATGCAGTGCTGGTGTGCCGCAGTCTTCAGTATGCAGTGCTGGTGTGACGTAGTCTTCTGTATGCAGTGGTGTGCCGTAGTCTTCAGTATGCAGTGCTGGTGTGACGCAGTCTTCAGTATGCAGTGCTGGTGTGCCGCAGTCTTCAGTATGCAGTGCTGGTGTGACGCAGTCTTCAGTATGCAGTGCTGGTGTGACGTAGTCTTCTGTATGCAGTGCTGGTGTACGCAGTCTTCAGTATGCAGTGCTGGTGTGACGCAGTCTTCAGTATGCAGTGCTGGTGTGACGCAGTCTTCTGTATGCAGTGCTGGTGTACCGCAGTCTTCAGTATGCAGTGCTT
>WNWK01046962.1:0-14116 GCA_009830355.1 Cherax destructor
AGTTTCTCTACTCTCTGAGCCCAGCCATGGGCCATGGGACTGGACGTGGGCCATGGGACTGGATTCCAGATAAGAGTGACAGTTTTACTAGTGCCTGACTATTCGGTTATGTTAATAAGGAATGCACATATCTATAAGGACTTAATCTGAACTTCACATTCCACAGTACTGTGACAAATCTCGGATACAAGCTGTGTGAACAAACATATTGTCTAAGAGCTAGATATTGTCTTTCAGTCAGTAAAGGACTACAGTGGACCCTCCCTTTTCGTTAATCTCTGTTATCGCCGATTTCAGTTATCACCGACTTTTTTCGTCAAAATATTGCCTCTGTTTTTGTCGATTTCCTCCATTTTCATCGATGCTATGGAACCTGTCTGAGTGCCCCGCGCACACACAAAGCCGCCTCCCACACACATTCTCAGGCAGTGTCGTGTTGTTTCTTGGTGAGTGAACATATCCTGCAAGGTCATATGAAACATTTCGTAATAATTCATTGTTTTTGGCACTTGTTTATTGTGTGTGGCTGTTAAATAAGCCACTATGGGCCCAAAGAAAGCTCCTAGTGCCAGTCCTTTGGTAAAGAAAGTGAGGAACACCATAGAATTAAAGAAAAAAATCGTAGCAAAGTACCAAAGTGGAGGAGGAAGAGAGAGGGGAGAATGTGCCTTCTTCAGTGATTCTACAATATGTATGATACTAAAACAGCAGGAGTCGATAAGGGCTATAGCGCCAGCCAGTGATAAAGTGAAGCAATTAAGTTAAGTGATTAAGCGATAGAAAAATGATGACATGAAACTTAACTCCTCCATTGTTCTTTGAGGTATATACGGCCACTGAGAATAACGCCGCCCTCTGCCATCTCCTCCAAGGTAAGTGTAAATGTTTCTTATTTATAAATTACGTACATTGTTTCAGTGTGAATAGTGGTAGTGGCTTCTGCTGCCACCACTACCACCATACGTAATAACATATTTTATTCATTCTAGAGTATATACAGTGGGACCCCGGAAATCGGCTGTAATCCGTTCAAGGAGCTAGGCCTAAAATCGAACTGGCCGATTTCTGAACCATTATTTCCCATAAGAAATAATGTAAATACAATTAATCCGTTCCAGACACCCAAAAATATTCACAAAAAATACATTTAATAAAAATTAACTATAGTTTTACATACACAAAACACATAATAACACATAATAACAAGAAATAATAATAAATAATAAATAACATAATAATAAATAACATAATAATAAATAACATAATAATAAATAACATTTACTTACCTTTATTGAAGAGACTTGCTGGCATCTGGAAGATAGGGAGGAGGACAGGGAGAGGGCTTAGTGTTTGGAAGGGGAATCCACCTCCATAAGGAGTTCAGGTATCAAAGCCCTATCTGGGGTTACTTCCCTTCTAGGTCTTTTAATGCCACTAGGACCAGCTTGAGAGTCACTAGACCCCTGTCGCACAAAATAACTGTCAAGAGTCCTCTGTTTCTGGTGCCTCTTTAACATGTTCCTGAAGTGCAACATGGCTCTGTCACTGAACTGGTTGCAGAGATGGCTTATTTCACCTTGCTCAGGGTGAAATTCTTCAACGAAACTTTGCACATCGTTCCATTTTGAACAAATTTCCTTAATCTGTGAAGAAGGCACCTCACCCTGTCTATCTTCCTCCTGTGAAGCAATTTCCTCTACTGTGGTCTGATGCTGTTGGAGATGAAGCTCTTGCAGCTCTTCAGTGGTTAGATCTACCCTGTGGTCCTCCACCAACTCTTCCACATCTTCACCACTCACCTCCAACCCCAGGCAGTTTCCCAATGCCACAATTCCTTCCACAACAGGCACAGGGTCATCAGGGTCAGGGTCAGCCTCAAACCCTTCAAAATCACTCTGTTGGACACAATCCGGCCACAATTTTCTCCAAGCAGAGTTCAAAGTCCTGGAAGTCACTCCCTCCCACGCCTTACCTATAAGGCCTATGCAATGGAGGATACTGAAGTGATCTTTCCAGAACTCTCTTAGGGTCAACTCAGTGTCCGAGGTCATTTCAAAGCACTTTTGAAACACTGCTTTTGTGTACAGTTTTTTGAAGTTACAAATGACCTGCTGGTCCATGGGCTGGATGAGAGAGTGGTGTTAGGAGGCAAGAATATCACTGTGATAAAATTGAAGTCCTCAAACAAATAGTCTGCCAAGTTGTGAGTATAAGCAGGAGCATTGTCCATAACCAGGAGGCACTTGAGTGGCAATTTCTTTTCCAGGAGGTATTTTTTCACACTGGGGCCAAACACTCCAGTGAACCATTCCAGGAAAATTGCCTTCGTAACCCATGCCTTAGTGTTATCCTTCCAAAACACACAAATTATTCTTGTTGACATTGTGTTTCTTGAACACTGGGATTTTCAGAGTGATACACTAATAAAGGCTTCACTTTGAAATTCCCACTAGCAATACTACACAACATGAGAGTTAGCCTGTCTTTCATAGGCTTGTGTCCTGGCAGTGCCTTTTCCTCCTGAGTAATGAAGGCCCTCTTTGGCATTTTCTTCCAAAAGAGGCCTGTTTCATCACAATTAAACACTTGTTGGGGTTCAAATTTTTCAGTGTCTACGAACCCCTTAAATTCACTCACAAACTTTTCAGCAGCACGTTTGTCTGAACTGGCTGCCTCACCATGCCTTACAACACTGTATGTCACTACGTTTCTTAAATCTGTCAAACCAGCCTTTGCTGGCCTTAAAATCACTCAAATCAGCACTGGTTCCAGGCATTGTCTTGACAAGATCTGCGTGCAACTGCCTTGCCTTTTCACAAATTATCGCCATGGAAACACTATCACCCGCTATCTGTTTTTCGTTGATCCACACCAGCAAGAACTTCTCAACCTCATCCATGTTTGTGATCTATTTTTGGCAAACATGTTAACACCTTTTGCAACATCAGCTTTCTTGATTTCTTTTCTCTTTGCCAGGATAGAGGTGATAGTAGATTTGTTTTTGTTGTACATCCTGGCAAGCTCCCCACACATCCGCCACACTCATATTTTTCTACTATCTCTTTCTTTAGTTCGATGGTGTTCCTCACTTTCTTAACCACAAGGGTGCCACTTGGAAGCTTCTTTGGACCCATGGTGACTTATTTCACAGTGACAATCACTTAAAAACCAATAAACACAATAAATTTATTGTGAAATGTTTGAATGAGCACTCTGGGTAATGTTTACTCAAAGGTAAACAACGCTAGACTGCCTCACGACGCCTGAGCGGCGAGGCACTCAAGCGCAGGGCAGGTGAACAGGTCTGGTATGCGGGCTGATAATGGTTTATAATCGGGGAATAATTGGGCCGAAAAAAGCGATCGATTTCCGAGCAGGCTGATAATCACATCAGCCGATTTCCGTGGTCCCACTGTATCATGTTTCTATGTTATTAATATTGTTTATTATGTCATATTAGATGAATTGTGATAGATAAATAAGCCGTAGAGTGATATTAGTGTCATATTTAAGCATATTGTCCTGTCTCCAAACAATAAACTTGCCTCCCTCTCTCTTCTCCGTCTTCCATACACCAACAAGAGTCGTCAGGTAAGTGGTAAGTGTGATGTTAAATGTTCATTTATACATGTTATTAGTGCTTTATATATTTATTTGTCATTCTTTTCTGTTTGTAAATCTATATTTAATTTCTAAAAAAGTTATTTTTTGTTAATGCTCTTTGGTGTCTGAAACAGATTAATTGTATTTACATTATTTTTCATGGGGAAAATGGTTTCAGTTTACGCCGATTTCAGTTATCGTCAGCCTCTCTTGAACGGATTAATGACGAAAACTTAGGGTCCATTGTATTAGAAATGTGCACAGGGACAGCATTGGCCTGAGTGACCTGACTGACGTCATTCACTAAGGGATCGCTCGACGGTATGTGAGACATGATTTCAGAGAATTTACACGAAGACATTGAAACGAAGAATAATAAAAGAAACTATACGACACAATGGTACTGAAATTGAAATGAAAGATGCTTAACTAACTCTGCATAAGTAAATAAAAATGTATAAGACACACTGCATGAGAAAGGAAAACTCACTGAAATTTACTTTTCAAAGATAAGGAAATATTTTGAAAATGCAAGAAAAGGAAAGATTACTGTACTCTGAATTAATTAAAAAAAAAAAGAGCTGTCTTTACTCTCAATTCAATAAAAAAAATTGATAATAAAGTTGAAAATCAATGCAAAAATAATAAAATATGATCAATAAATTGTATGCAAATAGAGATAACTGGGAAAACAATTATTTCTAAAGATGGCACAAAGAAAATAAATTATAATGCAAGGACAAGTGCAATTAAAATAATAAAATGAAAAACAGGACACTCAGTTAATAATATACAGTGGTACCTCGAGTTACGATGGTCCCCAAAATCGCCCTTTTATGTAAGTTTATTTTTTTAAATGCTTTTGTAAGTATATTTTTGGGGGTGTAAAAGGACTAGTCTATTTTACATTATTCCTTATGGGCATTCTATTTGATTATAATAAGAATAATAATAATAATAATCCTTATGGGCATAAATTCGTTTGGTAATGGCACTTGAACAGCATTCTCGAACGAAAAAATATCGTAACTCGAGGTACCACTGTACTGAGAATATTTCACTGAATAATGAATACTGAATGTTGCACAAGAATAACACTAAAAAAAAATTATGAAAAGAAATTAATCACTGCAGAACAAAATACACAAAAAGGCATATGCCAAACTAGTCAATTTATCAATAAAAATTGCACACACACAAAAAAAAGTTAAAGGAAGAATAAAAATATTAACAAATACTAACTGGTTTGAACACTTTAACTCTTAATCTCAAATTACGCAAAACAAATTATGCAAAACAAAGCAATAAGAACAATTTTATTTTAAAAATTACACTAAGAGTGAATTTGTTCAAAGAAATATCAATAATATGAATAAAATGACAAGATACAGAACTAGGAATTTAACACTCACAAATTTGCAGGAACACAGATAACATCACTCACAGGTATATGCCAGGTATACTACAGGTATATGCCAGGTATACTACAGGTATATGCCAGGTATACTACAGGTATATGCCAGGTATACTACAGGTATATGCCAGGTATACTACAGGTATATGCCAGGTATACTACAGGTATATGCCAGGTATACTACAGGTATATGCCAGGTATACTACAGGTATATGCCAGGTATATGCCAGGTATACTACATGTATATGCCAGGTATACTACAGGTATATGCCAGGTATACTACAGGTATATGCCAGGTATACTACAGGTATATGCCAGGTATACTACAGGTATATGCCAGGTATACTACAGGTATATGCCAGGTATACTACTGAGATTGTAAATATGTTTGCACCAGAAACTTGGTTGAACAGAAATATGCTGTGCATACAAGATAATGTTACTACAGTCTGCAATTGAAAAACAGATGAGACACTGGATATAGAAAAATAATGAACACAAAAATGTTACACACAGAGGTAAAATGGTAAACACAAGGCAATGCACTGAAAATAATGTGAGATACAAGAAAACAAAATAATAAAAACAAAACAAAATAATGAAATTGAGGTAGATAGCACAACACTTAACCCTTTCGGGGTTTTGGTCGTACTAGTACGTCTTACGCACTGGGGTTATTGACGTACTAATACGCCTAAATTCTAGCGCCCTCAAATCAAACAGAAACAGGCTGTTAGGCCTAGATGTGATAGAATGGGTCTGTGCGGTCAGTGTGCGCAGTATAAAAAAATTCCTGCACCACACAGTACATAATGAGGAAAAAAAAACTCTGACGGTGTTTTTGGTTTAAAACAGCGACTTTGCAGTCTATTTTCGTATAGTATTTATGCTTGTATTCTCGTTTTCTTAGTCTCATTTTATAGAATAGATGATATATTACAGAAATAGAGATCATTTTGACTGGTTTCACGATGACAAGTACCTTGAAACTGATCGCAAAGTAGCGAAAATGTTCGATTTTGGCCGATGTTCAGGAGTAAACAAATCACACCATGCGTCCAATACACATCAACTGCACAAGTGCGCTGATATTATTTATACCATTTTTACAGTGATGCAGTTGTATACATAACAGTAAATCTTCTATTTTTTGAGAGAATAAAAATTCAAAATGGAAAGCAAAAGTAATGTAAGAGGGGCCTGGAGACATGACTAATGAACAGAGAAGATGTTATTTTAGTGCGAGGAATGTCTGCCTTGTTTATTATGGACCCTATTTTAAAATTGGCATCGTTTGAAATTTGTGTGAAATTGGCCAAATTGCCATTTTCTGACTACTATTTTGGGTAGTTAAAATTGGTAAATAGGCGGTTTCTTGTACTCAATCGATAGAAGAAATGGAGTTCTAGCGCAATAGCTATAATTTTAGTAGACTGAAACATTGGAATGTGCCGAAAATAGGGCTCAAAGTGGGCGAAATTGCCGATGCGTAAGTGTCATGGCTACCGCTAACTTCGCGAAAGCATAATTCCATTAGTTTTCGATCAAATTTCATAATTTTTGTGGCGTTATGATCGGAAAAAGATTCTCTACCATTCCATAAGAAAAAATAATTTTTTTTTTTTAAATTCGTGGACACTGAGAACGAGTTTCAGAGACCCCTTGGACCCCCAAAGGGTTAACAACACAGGTAAAAATAATAATTAAGCTGTTCACAAGTAGTGAATGATTGGGAAAAGAAATTTGTACTACACACAATAGACAAATAATAAATTTTGACATGAGCATATAATACTTACTGCAGGTGTAGAGAATTAACACAAAATAATATATATATATATATATATATATGCAAAACAACCACTATGAAAAAATAGAAGAATTCCAAGCGCTTTCGTGACTACTCACATTATCAAGGAACTATAAAAGGAAACGTGAGAAGAAGGCTTATAAAGAGGCAGAATACACCTCACAGTCACATCACACTAACAAAGACAACACCTCACAGTAGCGTAACATCTCACGACTCTGTGAAGAGGAACAAAAGAAAGGACCTGAAACTCTTCCCAAGAATTAAGATTAGTCCAATTTATCATTAAATTCTTCCCAAATTTTATTAATTATAAATGAATCCAATTTATATAAACCAAAAGAAATATTCATATTATTTTCAAAACTGCTTTTAATGAAACATGATTCTATTATATTCCTCTCAACCATGGACTTGCTTGATACAACCTTCTCAGCATTTTGAAAATCAATTGGATGGTTAAATTCTCTCACATGAATAAATAGAGCATTAGAATCTTGTCCAGTTCTAATGCTATATTTATGTTGTTTTAATCTTAGTTCAAGACTTTTACCAGTTTGACCATAATAAACTTTATCGCATATTTTACAGGGAATCTTATAGACACATCCGTCAGCATTTTGGGGGGAATTTTTTATCAAAAGTCTTTTTACTGTATCAAGATTTTTAAATACCACTTTGATATTATTATTAATATCAAAGTAGTTTATTATTAAGGGTAACATTGATTTTAAATTCAAAATTTACAGAAAACCTACAAATAATTGTTCCTATGTACACTATTACTCTTCACATCAAGATAGAGTTAAAGTGTCGGTTTTTTCTTCAATGTTTTTGAGAGCTTTACGCATTTGTAGTCCAGAGTTCATAGATGAAGAAATCTCTAAAATTTATGAAATAGCTAATGATTTAAAATACCCAAGAAACATAATTGATAAATCTTTTAAAATAGCTAGGAATACATTTTACAATCCAAAAAGGGACAACCAACCTTATTCAACCAAAAATATGTTGGTTCTCCCTTACCGTGAAAACTTGGTTGATATACCTTCCTTTCTTAAGAATTTTAATATCAAAGTGGTATTTAAAAATCTTGATACAGTAAAAAGACTTTTGATAAAAAATTCCCCCCAAAATGCTGACGGACGTGTCTATAAGATTCCCTGTAAAATATATATTTATATATATATTATATATATTATATATATATTTATATAAATTGGATTCATTTATAATTAATAAAATTTGGGAAGAATTTAATGATAAATTAGACTAATCTTAATTCTTGGGAAGAGTTTCAGGTCCTTTCTTATGTTCCTCTTCACAGAGTCGTGCGATGTTACGCTACTGTGAGGTGTTGTCTTTGTTAGTGTGATGTGACTGTGAGGTGTATTCTGCCCCTTTATAAGCCTTCTTGTCATGTTTCCTTTTATAGTTCCTTGATAATGTGAGTAGTCACGAAAGCGCTTGGAATTCTTCTATTTTTTCATAGTGGTTGTCTTGCATATATATTTATATATATATTTTAAAAATTTAGAAAAATGTGCTAAAATGGTATTTTATTGCATATTTCGACATTTTAGAGCTTTTTGAGTGCTTTTCTGACAAAACTCAGTTTTTAGCTAAAATTCTTAGATTATCAAACTTTTAAATAGAGTTTCTACTGCAATTGAAATTTATGGGAAAAGTAAGCGAAATTTTAAGATTTTTTTTGAGGAGGCTTACTCATATGGAATGCTTTATTAATAGACAGAATACATCAATGGAAAACATGAACATGAATAAAATGGTACAATATATCAAAGATTATGAATCTCCTCCAGCTCCTCCGAAGCCGGACGCGAGCCAAGTATGCAGCATGCGTTTCCCCTCTGGATGGCCACGCTGAGACGCTGGAACATGAACGTGGCTGCCCTTGGGTCCCTGGTGGTGTAGATGAGTCTGGAACCCAGTTCTTTAAGGAAACGTGTTGCATTTTTTCCCCACGCTCCCAAGGTCTCTGATCCCACTGGAACAAATTGATACTGTTGGCTTATATCCCTGTACTTGCCGATCTTGTACTCCTCTCTGTGGTTAGCAGCTCCTCCCTGTCGCCCGACACTTTGATGGATGTAGGTGTCAGCCAGTGTCGACACACAGGTATAATCCCATGCTAAGAGCTTGCCATTCTTCCAAGGATAGATGGTGATCCCGTTGGGGCGGTTTGCTGGGTTGTGGGCGTTGTTGGCTGCTAGTGATCGAGGCTCTCTCTCGGCTGGCCATCCAGCTGTAGCAAGGGTTCTCTTTATGATGTCGTTGACCTCATTGTGTCTTGCATGCCAACCCTTGGTTTTAGAACAGTTAAGACCATGTAGACCATATTGGTCGGCTTGCGCATCACTGCAAATACACATATATTCCGTGTGAATAGGGGCAGCAAGGCGCAGAACCACTGCAATTATATATATATATATATATATATATATATATATATATATATATATATATATATATAAGTGGTACCTCGAGTTACGATATTTTTCGTTCGAGAATGCTGTTCAAGTGCCATTACCAAACGAATTTATCCCCATAAGGAATAATGTAAAATAGACTAGTCCTTTTACACCCCCAAAAATATACAGTAGACCCTCATTTAGCACGACTTTATGTTGCGCGTTTTGGGTATTACGCGATTGAAGAATTGCGGCACATTTTTATCTAACACGACGTAAACCTTATATTACGCGATTCGCTGGAGGGGAAAAATTTTGAGCCGCGGTCGCCTGCAGTAGGTTAAACCATTGAGTCAGTGGGGGTCCTACTAAGGGTGGCTATGAGCCACAACAAGTGTTTAATGCTGACGAGACAAGTGTTTTCTGAAGAAAATGCCAACATGAACTTATATCAGTCAGCAAGAGAAAAGTGCACCAGGCTTCAAGACAGCAAAGGATCGCTTCACCTTGCTCCTTTTGGGTAATGCATCAGGTGATTTCAAGTGTAAGCCCATGGTTATTTACCGCTGTAAGAATCCTCATGCTTTGAGGAAAGGGAATTTGTTTTCCTTCACACAAACTAAGTTTATTCAGGTATACAGAGATAGTTACATTGATTATCATACATAGCAGCATATGTGTAGAGAACCTAGGATAACCCAAAGTGTTATCCTAGAGAACCTAGGATAACCCAAAGTGTTATCCTAGAGAACCTAGGATAACCCAAAGTGTTATCCTAGAGAACCTAGGATAACCCAAAGTGTTATCCTAGAGAACCTAGGATAACCCAAAGTGTTATCCTAGAGAACCTAGGATAACCCAAAGTGTTATCCTAGAGAACCTAGGATAACCCAAAGTGTTATCCTAGAGAACCTAGGATAACCCAAAGTGTTATCCTAGAGAACCTAGGATAACCCAAAGTGTTATCCTAGAGAACCTAGGATAACCCAAAGTGTTATCCTAGAGAACCTAGGATAACCCAAAGTGTTATCCTAGAGAACCTAGGATAACCCAAAGTGTTATCCTAGAGAACCTAGGATAACCCAAAGTTTGGGTTATCCTAGGTTCTCACACATATGCTGCTATGTATGATAATCTTTGTAACTGTATCTGTGTATACCTGAATAAACTTATAGTTTGCAGGAAGAAAAAGCAACCATTCCCTCAAGCGGCCGGTGCTAATGTTGTGGAACAGCTGGGGAGACCACCCGCCTTCCCATGCTACCCTCCCCAACAACACCCTACCATCCCAGCATCTACGTATTCCATACGCGTCAAGCCAGCTGTGTTTGTCAAGAATAAGAGTGAATTGTGTTTTGATCTTTAAATTACTATATCTTGTATCTGCCAAGCAATCATGTCACCCAGTAGGCATACAAGTGTTGCTCAAAGTGGCAAGAAAATGTTTAAGCATTTATTAAGTCTTAGAACTAACGAAGAAAAGATATTAGACAAGACATAACCTGTGGCTGTAATGAAGTGTTACTTTGTACACACAAAAGATGTAAACAAGTTTGTGTGACTAACTTACTGAATGACTTGACTGACTGACTTACTGAATGACTTGACTGACTTACTGAATGACTTGACTGACTTACTGAATGACTTGTCTGACTGACTTACTGAATGACTTGTCTGCGACTTACTGAATGACTTGTCTGACTGACTTACTGAATGACTTACTGAATGACTTGACTGACTGACTTACTGAATGACTTGACTGACTGACTTACTGAATGACTTGCTGACTGACTTACTGGGAAGCCTGCTGACTGACTTACTGAATGACTTGACTGACTGACTTACTGAATGACTTGACTGACTGACTGAATGACTTGACTGACGGCTTACTGAATGCTTGACTGACTTACTGAATGGCTACTGACTTAATGAAGACTTAAGCAATGACTGACTTGACTGACTTAATGAATGACTTGACTGTAATGAATGACTTGACTGACTTAATGAATGACTTGACTGACTTAATGAATGACTTGACTGACTTAATGAATGACTTTATTAAAGTTAGAGACACTCAGTACAACTATCGACTTCAGTTCCAGAATCTCTACTATCCACCTCAGCCCAGTAGGGCCACAGCATAACTCTCCACTCTCTTCACAATCATCCACAAACATCAGCACCCACAATTTAAGGTAAATACTATTATTTCTGTTACATTTGTAGTCTTAAGCAGTAAAAACAACGTAATACATCATGATAATGAACTACAATTACATATTCTCTTTTATATTTGTAAGATCTGTTGGTCTAAAAAAAACTTGTTTGGCTTTTTGGGGACTCTCAGGACTGTAACCCTATTTTTCCCATAAGTTCTTTTAATTATCTAACACGATTTTACCTAACACGATGTTTTCAGGACTGTAACTACCGTGCTAAATGAGGGTCTACTGTACTTACAAAAGCATTTAAAAAAATAAACTTACATAAAAGGGCGATTTTGGGGACCATCGTAACTTGAGGTACCACTGTATATATAATATATATATATATATATATATATATATATATAACACCTGGATATATATATATATATATATATATACACCTGGCACATATATATATATATATATATATATATATACACACACCTGGCATATATATATATATATATATATATATATATATAAGAGAGAGTGGGTGAGATGTTATCAGCAAATTTTGTTGAAAATAAGAAAAGTTTTGGAATGAGATTAATAAGTTGAGGAAGCCTAGAGAACAAATGGATTTGACAGTTAAAAATAGGAGAGGAGAGTTATTAAATGGAGAGTTAGAGGTATCGGGAAGATGGAGAGAATATTTTGAGGATTTGTTAAATGTTGATGAAGACAGGAAGCTGTGATTTCGTGTGTAGGGCAAGGAGGAATAACATCTTGTAGGAGTGTGGAAGAGCCAGTTGTGGGTGTAGGGGAAGTTCGAGGCAGTGGGTAGAATGAAAGGGGTAAGGCAGCTGGGATTGATGGGATAAAGATAGAAATGTTAAAAGCAGGTGGGGATATAATTTTGGAGTGGTTGGTGCTATTATTTAATAAATGTATGGAAGAGGGTAAGGTACCTAGGGATTGGCAGAGAGCGTGTATTGTTCCTTTGTATAAAGGCAAAGGGGACAAAAGAGAGTGCAAAAATTATAGGGAATAAGTCTGTTGAGTGTACCTGGTAAAGTGTATGGTAGAGTTATTATTGAAAGAATTAAGAGTAAAACAGAAAGCAGGATAGCAGATGAACAAGGGGCTTTAGGAAAGGTAGGGGTGTGTAGACCAAGTGTTTACAGTGAAACATATAGGTGAACAGTATTTGG
This sequence comes from Cherax destructor, assembly GCA_009830355.1. NCBI lineage: Eukaryota > Metazoa > Arthropoda > Malacostraca > Decapoda > Parastacidae > Cherax > Cherax destructor. The sequence continues at coordinate 12,618 of WNWK01046962.1, forward strand.
ATAAGGGTAAATATGTTTTTGTGGCATTTATGGATTTGGAAAAGGCGTATGATAGGGTAGATAGGGGGCAATGTGGCAGATGTTGCAGGTGTATGGAATAGGAGGAAGGTTACTGAAAGCAGTGAAGAGTTTTTATGAGGATAGTGAGGCTCAGGTTAGAGTGTGTAGGAGGGAAGGGGACTATTTCCCAGTAAAAGTGGGCCTTAGACAAGGATGTGATGTCACCGTGGTTGTTCAATATATTTATAGATGGGGTTGTAAGAGAAGTGAATGCGAGGGTCTTGGCAAGAGGTGTTGGGCTAAAAGATAAAGAAGCAAATACAAAGTGGGAGTTGTCACAGTTGCTTTTTGCTGATGACACTGTGCTTTTGGGAGATTCTGAAGAGAAGCTGCAGAGGTTGGTGGATGAATTTGGTAGGGTGTGTAAAAGAAGAAAATTGAAAGTGAATATAGGAAAGAGTAAGGTGATGAGGATAACAAAAAGAATAGGTGACTAAAGATTGGATATCAGATTGGAGGGAGAGAGTATGGAGGAGGTGAATGTATTCAGATATTTGGGAGTGGATATGTCGGCGGATGGGTCTATGAAGGATGAGGTGAATCATAGAATTGATGAGGGAAAAGGGTGAGTGGAGCACTTGAGTCTGTGGAGACAAAGAACCTTGTCCATGGAAGTAAAGAGGGAATGTATGAGAGTATAGTTATACCAACGCTCTTATATGGGTGTGAAGCATGGGTGATGAATGTTGCAACGAGGAGAAGGCTGGAGGCAGTGGAGATGTCATGTCTGAGGTCAATGTGGTGTGAATATAATGCAGAGAATTCGGAGTTTGGAAATTAGGAGGAGGTGGGATTACCAAAACGATTGTTCAGAGAGCTGAGGAGGGGTTGTTGAGGTGGTTTGGACATGTAGAGAGAATGGAACGAGACAGAGTGACTTCGAGAGTGTATAAATCTGTAGTGGAGGGAAGGCGGGGTAGGGGTCGGCCTAGGAAAGGTTGGAGGGAGGGGTAAAGGAAGTTTTGTGTGCGAGGGGCTTGGACTTCCAGCAAGCATGTGTGAGCGTATTTGATAGGAGTGAATGGAGGCATATGGTTTTTAATACTTGACGTGCTGTTGGAGTGTGAGCAAAGTAACATTTATGAAGGGGTTCAGGAAACCGGCAGGCCGGACTTGAGTTCTGGAGATGGAAGTACAGTGCCGGCACTCTGAAGGAGGGTGTTAATGTTGCAGTTTTATAACTGTAGTGTAAAGCACCCTTCTGGCAAGACAGTGATGGAGTGAATGATGATGAAAGTTTTTCTTTTCGCCACCCTGCCTTGGTGGGAATCGCCGATGTGTTAATAAAAAAAAAAAAATATATATATATATATATATATATGTATATATATACAGTGGTACCGACTTACGATATTTTTTCATTCCAGAATGCTGTTCAAGTGCCATTACCAAACGAATTTATCTCCATAAGAAATGATGTAAAATAGACTAGTCCTTTT
>WNWK01046963.1:0-14116 GCA_009830355.1 Cherax destructor
AGGACATTAGAGCACTCCAGGATGATTTGAATAGACTGATGCAGTGGTCGGAGAAGTGGCAGATGCAGTTTAATGTAAACAAATGCAAAGTTCTAAATGTTGGGCAGGACAATAACCATGCCACATATAAGCTGAATAATGTAGATCTTATTACTTGTGATTGCGAGAAGGATTTAGGAGTTCTGGTTAGTAGTAATCTGAAGCCAAGACAACAGTGCATAAGTGTTCGCAATAAAGCTAACAGAATCCTTGGCTTCATATCAAGAAGTATAAATAATAGAAGTCCTCAGGTTGTTCTACAACTCTATATATCTTTGGTTAGGCCTCATTTAGATTATGCTGCACAGTTCTGGTCACCGTATTACAGAATGGATATAAATGCACTGGAAAACGTACACAGGAGGATGACAAAGTTGATCCCATGTATCAGAAATCTTCCTATGAGGATAGACTGAGGGCCCTGAATCTGCACTCTCTAGAAAGGCGTAGAATTAGGGGGATATGATTGAGGTGTATAAATGGAAAACAGGAATAAATAAAGGCGATGTAAATAGCGTGCTGAAAATATCCAGCCAAGACAGTGACTCGCAGCAATGGTTTCAAGTTGGAAAAGTTCAGATTCAGGAAGGATATAGGAAAGCACTGGTTTGGTAATAGAGTTGTGGATGAGTGGAACAAACTCCCGAGTACCGTCATAGAAGCTAAGACGTTGTGTAGTTTTAAAAATAGGTTAGATAAATACATGGGTGGGTGTGGATGGGTGTGAATTTGGACCTGACTAGCTTGTATTACCAGGTCAGTAGCTGATTCCATGTATCAGAAATCTTCCCTATGAGGATAGACTGAGGGCCCTGAATCTGCACTCTCTGGAAAGGCGTAGAATTAGGGGGGATATGATTGAGGTATATAAATGGAAAACAGGAATAAATAAAGGGGATGTAAATAGCGTGCTAAAAATATCTTGTATTAACAGGACTCGAAGCAATGGCTTTAAGTTGGATAAATTCAGATTCAGAAGGGATATAGGAAAGCATTGGTTTGGTAATAGAGTTGTCGATGAGTGGAACAAACTCCCGAGTACAGTTATAGAGGCTAAAACGTTGTGTAGTTTTAAAAATAGGCTAGATAGGTATATGGGTGGGTGTGGGTGGGTGTGAGTTGGACCTGACTAGTTTGTGCTACTAGGTCGGATGCCGTGGTCCTTCCTTAAGTGAATGTAACCTGACCTGGCTGGGTCAGGGCATTGGCTTGAGCCGGCGGGAGACTTGGACCTGCCTCGCATGGGCCAGTAGGCCTGCTGCAGTGTTCCTTCTTTCTTATGTTCTTATGTTCTCCTAATTTCCAAACTCCGAATTCTCTGCATTATATTCACACCACACATTGACCTCAGACATGACATCTCCACTGCCTCCAGCCTTCTCCTCGTTGCAACATTCATCACCCATGCTTGACACCCATATAAGAGCGTTGGTATAACTATACTCTCATACATTCCCCTCTTTACTTCCATGGACAAGGTTCTTTGTCTCCACAGACTCCGAAGTGCTCCACTCACCCTTTTCCCCTCATCAATTCTATGATTCACCTCATCCTTCATAGACCCATCCGCCGACATGTCCACTCCCAAATATCTGAATACATTCACCTCCTCCATACTCTCTCCCTCCAATCTGATATCCTATCTTTCGTCACCTATTCTTTTTGTTATCCTCATCACCTTACTCTTTCCTATATTCACTTTTAATTTCCTTCTTTTACATACCCTACCAAACTCATCCATCAACCTCTGCAACTTCTCTTCAGAATCTCCCAAAAGCACAGTGTCATCAGCAAAAAGCAACTGTGACAACTCCCACTTTGTATTTGCTTCTTTATCTTTTAGCCCAACACCTCTTGCCAAGACCCTCGCATTCACTTCTCTTACAACCCCATCTATAAATATATTGAACAACCACGGTGACATCACACATCCTTGTCTAAGGCCCACTTTTACTGGGAAATAGTCCCCTTCCCTCCTACACACTCTAACCTGAGCCTCACTTTCCTCATAAAAACTCTTCACTGCTTTCAGTAACCTTCCTCCTATTCCATACACCTGCAACATCTGCCACATTGCCCCCCTATCTACCCTATCATACGCCTTTTCCAAATCCATAAATGCCACAAAAACATCTTTACCCTTAACCAAATACTGTTCACCTATATGTTTCACTGTAAACACTTGGTCTACACACCCCTACCTTTCCTAAAGCCCCCTTGTTCATCTGCTATCCTGCTTTCTGTTTTACTCTTAATTCTTTCAATAATAACTCTACCATACACTTTACCAGGTACACTCAACAGACTTATTCCCCTATAATGTTTGCACTCTCTTTTGTCCCCTTTGCCTTTATACAAAGGAACAATACACGCTCTCTGCCAATCCCTAGGTACCTTACCCTCTTCCATACATTTATTAAAAAATAGCACCAACCACTCCAAAATTATATCCCCACCTGCTTTTAACATTTCTATATCCCATCAATCCCAGCTGCCTTACCCCTTTCATTCTACCCACTGCCTCACGAACTTCCCTACACCCACAACTGGCTCTTCCACACTCCTACAAGATGTTATTCCTCCTTGCCCTACACACGAAATCACAGCTTCCTGTCTTCATCAACATTTAACAAATCCTCAAATATTCTCTCCATCTTCCCGATACCTCTAACTCTCCATTTAATAACTCTCCTCTCCTATTTTTAACTGTCAAATCCATTTGTTCTCTAGGCTTCCTCAACTTATTAATCTCATTCCAAAACTTTTTCTTATTTTCAACAAAATTTGCTGATAACATCTCACCCACTCTCTCATCTGTTCTCTTTTACATTGCTTCACCACTCTTTAACCTCTCTTTTCTCTCCATATACTCTTCCCTCCTTGCATCACTTCTACTTTGTAAAAACCTCTCATATGCTAACTTTTTTCCCTTACTACTTTTTACATCATCATTCCACCAATCGCTCCTCTTCCCTCCCGCACCCACTCGCCTGTAACCACAAACTTCTGCTGAACACTCTAACACTACATTTTTAAATCTACCCCATACATTTTCGACCCCATTGCCTACACTCTCACTAGCCCATCTATCCTCCAATAGTTGTTTATATCTTACCCTAACTGCCTCCTCTTTTAGTTTATAAACCTTCACCTCTCTTTTACTTACTGATTCTATTTTCCTTGTATCCCATCTACCTTTTACTCCCACTGTAGCTATAACTAAAAAGTTATCTGATATATCTGTGGCCCCTCTATAAACATGTACATCCTGAAGTCTACTCAACAGTCTTTTATCTACCAATACATAGTCCAACAAACTACTGTCATTACGCCCTACATCATATCTTGTATACTTATTTATCCTCTTTTTCTTAAAATATGTATTACCTATAACTAAACCCCTTTCTATACAAAGTTCAATCAAAGGGCTCCCATTATCATTTACACCTGGCACCCCAAACTTACCTACTACACCCTCTCTGCATGTTTCTCCCACTTTAGCATTTAGGTCCCCTACCACAATTATTTCCTCATTTGGTTCAAAAGTTCCTATACATTCGCTTAACATCTCCCAAAATCTCTCTCTCTCTCCTCTACACTCCTCTCTTCTCCAGGTGCATACACGCTTATTATGACCCACTTTTCGCATCCGACTCTTATTTTAATCCACATAATCCTTGAATTTACACATTCATATTCCCTCTTTTCCTTCCATAACTGATCCTTCAACATTATTGCTACCCTTCCTTAGCTCTAACTCTCTCAGATACTCCTGACTTAATCCCATTTATTTCTCCCCACTGAAACTCGCCTACCCCTTCAGCTTTGTTTCGCTTAGGCCAGGACATCCAACTTCTTTTCATTCATAACATCGGCAATCATCTCTTTCTTATCATCCGCACTACATCCACGCACATTCAGACAACCCAGTTTTATAAAGTTTTTCTTCTTCTCTTTTTAGTAGATTTGTACAGGAAGAAGGTTACTAGCCCATTGCTCCCGCATCTTAGTCGCCTCATACGACACGCATTGCTTACGGAGGAAAGATTCTTTTCCACTTCCCCATGGACAATAGAGAAAATAAAAGAACAAGAGCTATTAAGAAAAAGAAAAAAAACCTAGATGTGTGTATGTATATATATGCATGTGTATGCCAGTGTAGTGTGACCTAAAGTGTAAGTAGAAGTAGCTAGATATACCTGTTATCCAGCGTGTTTATGAGACAGAAAAAAAGACACCAGCAATCCTACCATCATGTAAAACAGTTTCAGGTTTCTGTTTCACAGTCACCTGGCAGGACGGTAGTACCTCCCTGGGTGGTTGCTGTCTACCAACCTACTACCTATATATATATATATATATATATATATATATATATATATATATATATATAATAATATATATATATATATATATATATATATATATATATATATATATATATATATATATTATATATATATTTATATTATTATATTTTCAACAAGTCGGCCGTCTCAAACCGAGGCAGGGTGACCCAAAAAGAAAGAAAATCCCCAAAAAAATACTTTCATCATCACTCAACACTTTCACCACTCTCATACATAATCACTGTCTTTGCAGAGGAGCTCAGATACGACAGCTGAGAATAGTCCCTCCCAGCTGTCACTATTCCAGACCCCTCCTTTAAAGTGCAGGCATTGTACTTCCATTTCCAGGACTCAAGTCCAACTAAATCAATTAACTGGTTTCCCTGAATCCCTTCACAAAATGTTACCCTGCTCACACTCCAACAGATCGTCATGTCCCAAAACCATTCGTCTCCATTCACTCCTATCTAACACGCTCACACATGCTTGCTGGAAGACCAAGCCCTCGCCCACAAAACCTCCTTTACCCCTTCCTCCAACCTTTTCTAGGACGACCCTACCCCGCCTTCCTTCCCCTACAGATTTATACGCTCTCCAAGTCATTCTACTTTGATCCATTCTCTCTAAATGACCAAACCACCTCAACAACCCCTCTTCAGCCCTCTGACAAATACTTTTAATAACTCCACACCTTTTCCTAATTTCCACATTCCGAATTTTCTGCATAATATTTAAACCACACTTGCCCTTAGACAGGACATCTCCACTGCCTCCAGCCTCCTCCTCGCTGCAGCATTTGCAACCCATGCTTCACACTTATATAAGAGTGTTGGTACCACTATACTTTCGTACATTCCCTTCTTTGCCTCCAGGATAACGTTTTTGTCTCAACAGATACCTCAATGAACCACTCACCTTTTTTCCTTCCTTGACACGTCAACTCCCAAATATCTGAAAACATTTACTTCTTCCATAATTCCTCTCTAATGAGATATCCAATTTTTTTTTATTTAAATCGTTTGATACCCTCATCACCTTACTCTTATCTATGTTCACTTTAACTTTCTACCTTTACACACTCTCCCAAACTCGTCCACTAACCTTTGCAACTTTTCTTTAGAATCTCCCATAAGCACAGTATCATCAGCAAAAGTAACTGTGTCAACTCCCATTTTGCATTTAATTCTTCATAATTTAATCCACACCCTCTCCCCAACACCCTAGCATTTACTTTTTTACAACCCCATCTATAAATATATTAAACAACCATGGGGACATTACACATCCCTGTCTAAGACCTACTTTTACCGGGAAGTAATCTCCCTCTCTCCTACACACCCTAACCTGAGCCTCACTATCCTCATAAAAACTCTTTACAGCCTTCAGTAACTTACTACCTATTCCATACACTTGCAACATTTGACTGAAACATTGCTCCCCTATCCACTCTATCATATGCCTTTTCTAAATCCATAAATGCAATAAAAACTTCTCTACCTTTATCTAAATACTGTTCACATATATGCTTCACTGTAAACACTTGATCTACACATCCCCTACCCACTCTAAAGCCTCCTTGCTCATCTGCAATCCTACTCTCTGTCTTACCTCTAATTCTTTCAATAATAACCCTGGTATACTCAGTAAACTTATTCCCCTATAATTTTTACACTCTCTTTTATCCCCCTTCCCTTTATATAAAGGAACTATACATGCTCTCTGCCAATCCCTAGGTACCTTCCCCTCTTTCATACATTTATTAAACAAAAATACCAACCACTCCAGCACTATATCCCCTCCTGCTTTTAACATTTCTGTCATGATCCCCTCAGTTCCAGCTGCTTTACCCCCTTTCATTCTACGTAATGCCTCACGCACCTCCCCCACACTCACATCCTGCTCTTCTTCACTCCTAAACGATGTTGTACCTCCCTGGCCAGTATATGAAATTACCGTCTCCCTTTTTTCATCGACATTTAAAAGTTCCTCAAAATATTCCCGCCATCTACCCAATACCTCCAGCTCCCCATCTACTAACTCCCCTACTCTGTTTTTAACTGACAAATCCATTTGTTCCCTAGGCTTTCTTACCTTGTTTATCTCACTCCAAATTTTTTTCTTGTTTTCAGCAAAATTTATTGACAGAGCCTCTCCCATTACTTCATCCGCTCTTCTTTTGCACTCTCTCACCACTCTCTTCACCTTTCTTTTACTCTCCATATACTCTGTTCTTCTATTAACACTTCTGTTTTGTAAAAAACTCTCATAAGCTACCTTTTTCTCTTTTATCACACCCTTTACTTCTTCATTCCACCACTCACTCCTCTTTCCTCCTGCACCCACCCTCCTATAGCCAAAAACTTCTGCCCCACATTCTAATACTGCATTATTAAAACTATCCAAACTCTCTTCAACCCCCCCCCCCACTACTCATACTTGCACTATCCCACCTTTCTGCCAATAGTTGCTTATATCTCACTCTAACTTCCTCCTCCCTTAGTTTATACACTTTTACCTCTCTTACTTGTTGTTGCCATTTTTTTTTTGTCCCATCTACCTTTTACTCTAACTGTAGCTACAACCAAATAATGATCTGATATATCTGTTGCCCCTCTATAAACATGTACATCCTGAAGCCTACCCATCAACCTTTTATCCACCAATACATAATCCAACAAACTACTTTCCTTACGTGCTATATCATACCTTGTATATTTATTTATCCTCTTTTTCATAAAATATGTATTACTTATTACCAAACCTCTTTCCACACATAGCTCAATTAATGGTTCCCCATTTACATTTACCCTGGCACCTCAAATGTACCTAGTACTCCCTCCACTACATTTTTACCCACTTTAGCATTAAGATCCCCAACCACAATTACTCTCTCACTTAGTTCAAAACTCCCCACACTCACTCAACATTTCCCAAAATCTATCTATCTCCCCTACACTTCTCTCTTCTCCAGGTGCATAAACACTTACTATAACCCACTTTTCACATCCAACCTTTATTTTACTCCACATAATCATTGAATTTATACATTTATATTCCTTCTTTACCTGCCATAACTGATTATTCAACATTATTGCCACTCCTTCTTTAGCTCTAACTCTATTTGAAACCCCTGACCTAATCCCATTTATTTCTCCCCACTGAAACTCTCCTACCCCCTTCAGCTTTGTCTCACTTAAAGCCAGGACATCCAGCTTCTTTTCATTCATAACATCTACAATCATCTCTTTCTTATCATTCGCACAACATCCACGCACATTCAAACATCCCACTTTGACGGTTTTCTTCTTTTTCTTTTAGTAAGCTATACAGGAAAAGGGGTTACTAGCCCATTGTTCCTGGCATTTTAATTGACTTTTACAACACGCATGGCTTACGGAGGAAAGATTCTTATTCCACTTCCCCATGGATATGAAAGGAAAAGCAATAAGAACAAGAACTATTAAGATAAAATCAAAGAAAACTCAGATGAGTGTGTATACATAAACGTGTACATGTTTGAGTAGAGTGTGACCTAAGTGTAAGTAGAAGTAGCAAGACGTACCTGAAATATTGCATGTTTATGAGACAGAAAAAGACACCAGCAATCCTACCATCATGTAAAACAGTTTCAGGTTTCAGTTTCACAGTCACCTGGCAGGATGGTAGTACCTCCCTGGGTGGTTGCTGTCTACCAACCTACTACCTATATATATATATATATATATATATATATATATATATATATATATATATATATATATATATATATATATATATATATAAGATCAGAGTAAACAGGTGATATCAAAATATGCAAGAAAAACACTATGAAAAATATAGGAATTAAAGGGCTTTCGTGACTACTCACATTATCAAGGAACTATGTGATAATGTGAGTAGTCAGAAAGCCTTGGAATTCCTCTATTTTCATAGTGGTTGTCTTTCATAACACACACACACACACACACACACACACACACACACACACACATATATATATATATATATACATATATATATATATATATATATATATATATATATATATATATATATATATATATATATATATATATATATATATATATATATATGGAGAAACATTTAGAGAGGGTGTCGTAGGTACGTTTGGGGTGCCAGGTGTAAATGATAATGGGAGCCCTTTGATTGAACTTTGTATAGAAAGGGGTTTAGTTATAGGTAATACATATTTTAAGAAAAGAGGATAAATAAGTATACAAGATATGATGTAGGGCGTAATGACAGTAGTTTATTGGACTACGTATTGGTAGATAAAAGACTGTTGAGTAGACTTCAGGATGTACATGTTTATAGAGGGCCACAGATATATCAGATCACTTTTTAGTTGTAGCTTCAGTGGGAGTAAAGGTAGATGGGATACAAGGAAAATAGAAGCAGCAAGTAAGAGAGGTGAAGGTTTATAAACTAAGAGAGGAGGCAGTTAGGGTAAAATATAAGCAACTATTGGAGGATAGATGGGCTAATGAGTGTGTAGGCAATGGGGTCGAAGATGTATGGGGTAGGCTTAAGAATGTAATGTTGGATGAAGCATGTGTGATGAATGCTTCAACAAGGAGAAGGCTGGAGGCAGTGGAGATGTCATGTATGAGGTCAATGTGTGGTGTGAATATAATGCAGAGAATTCGTAGTTTGGAAATTAGGAGGAGGTGCAGGATTACCAAAACTATTATCCAGAAGGCTGAGGAGAGGTTGTTGAGGTGGTTCGGATATGTAGAAAGAATGGAACGAAACAGAATGACTTCGAGTGTATAAATCTGTAGTGGAGGGAAGGCGGGGTAGGAGTCGGCCTACGAAAGGATGGAGGGAGGGGTAAAAAGGTTTTGTGTGCGAGGGCTTGGACTTCCAGCAAGCATGAGTGAGCGTATTTGATAGGAGTGAATGGAGATAAATGTTTTTATACTTGGCGTGCTGTTGGGGTGTGAGCAAAGTAACATTTATGAAGGGATTCAGGAAATCGGCATGGAGATGGGAAGTACAGTGTCTACACTTTGAAGGAGGGGTGTTAATGTTGCAGTTTTATAACTATAGTGTAAAGCACCCTCTGGCAAGACAGTGATGGAGTGAATGATGATGAAAGATTTTCTTCTTCGGGCCTTGGTGGGAATCGGCCGATGTGTGAATAATATATATATATATATATATATATATATATATATATATATATATATATATATATATATATATATATATATATATATCAATAACTACACTGCAGTACCCAGGGATCGAACCCATGATGCTTTGGCCCGCCTCTTGGTGAATGAAAACACATGACGCTCTAGCCCACTGAACCACACAATCTTTAAGAGTAGCGCATCTAGAGCGTCATGTGTTTTCGCTCAATAAGAGGCGGGCCAAAGCGTCATGGGTTCGACCCTGGCTAGAGCAGTGTAGTTATTGATCAATACCATTCGTTCGTAGTTACAATAATATATATATATATATATATATATATATATATATATATATATATATATATATATATATATATATATATATATATATGCAAGAAAACCACTATGAAAAATAGAAGAATTCCAAGCGCTTTCGTGACTACTCACATTATCAAGGAACTATAACAGGAAACATGAAAGAAGGGCTTATATAAGGGCGAGACTACACCTCACAGTCACATCACACTAACAAAGACAACACCTCACAGTAGCGTAACATCACACGACTCTGTGAAGAGGAACATAAGAAAGGACCTGAAACTCTTCCCAAGAATTAAGATTAGTCCAATTTATCATTAAATTCTTCCCAAATTTTATTAATTATAAATGAATCCAATTTATATAAACCAAAAGAAATATTCATATTATTTTCAAAACTGCTTTTAATGAAACATGATTCTATTATATTCCTCTCAACCATGGACTTGCTTGATACAACCTTCTCAGCATTTTGAAAATCAATTGGATGGTTAAAATCTCTCACATGAATAAATAGAGCATTAGAATCTTGTCCAGTTCTAATGCTATATTTATGTTGTTTTAATCTTAGTTCAAGACTTTTACCAGTTTGACCATAATAAACTTTATCGCATATTTTACAGGAATCTTATAGACACATCCGTCAGCATTTTGAGGGAATTTTTATCAAAAGTCTTTTTACTGTATCAAGATTTTTAAATACAACTTTGATATTAAAATTCTTAAGAAAGGAAGGCATATCAACCAAGTTTTCATGGTAAGGAGAACCAACATATTTTTGGTTGAATAAGGTTGGTTGTCCCTTTTTGGATTGTAAAAGTATTCCTAGCTATTTTAAAAGATTTATCAATTATGTTTCTTGGGTATTTTAAATCATTAGCTATTTCATAAATTTTAGAGATTTCTTCATCTATGAACTCTGGACTACAAATACGTAAAGCTCTCAAAAACATTGAAGAAAAAACCGACACTTTAACTCTATCTTGATGTGAAGAGTAATAGTGTACATAGGAACAATTATTTGTAGGTTTTCTGTAAATTTTAAATTTAAAATCAATGTTACCCTTAATAATAAAAACATCTAGGAAGGGCAATGAGTTATTTACTTCGAATTCAACAGTAAAATTTATAGAATGTGCTAAGCTATTTAATTTAACAAGGAAATGGTTTATATCTACTTCCTTAGGCATAAGGCACAAAATATCATCAACATATCTATACCACTTAGCTCTATTGGGAAGGATAGTGTTAAGCAATCTTGTTTCGAAAAATTCCATATATAAGTTACTAAGAACAGGTGAAAGAGGATTTCCCATTGCCATACCAAACTTCTGAGTGTAAAACTCATCATTAAATACAAATTTTGCATCAACAATACAAAGTTTAATAAGTTTAATGATAGTAGGAACTGGCAATGGTAAATCATAATCATAATTTAATCATAATTTAATGATAAATTGGACTAATCTTAATTCTTGGGAAGAGTTTCAGGTCCTTTCTTATGTTCCTCTTCACAGAGTCGTGCGATGTTACGCTACTGTGAGGTGTAGTCTTTGTTAGTGTGATGTGACTGTGAGGTGTAGTCTCGCCCCTTATATAAGCCCTTCTTGTCATGTTTCCTGTTATAGTTCCTTGATAATGTGAGTAGTCACGAAAGCGCTTGGAATTCTTCTATTTTTTCATAGTGGTTTTCTTGCATATTTTGATATCACCTGTTTACTGTGATCTTTTTGCATCAATGGATACCACACGACTCTTCACAATGTTCTCGGTAAGCTTTCCTAATCATATTTCTTTTGTTTCCCATTTTTCTTCTGCACTGATCAAGTCACATAAGCTTAGTCACATAAGCCATAGTCACTGAGACCAGCCTTAGTAGAATGAGACTAGGGCGGGCATGAGTGCGCGCGTGCGCACACACGCAGCATACGTGCGCCTAGCAAACCTAAGAACAGCATTTCGACATCTTAATAAGGAATCGTTCAGGACCCTGTACACTGTGTACGTTAGGCCCATACTGGAGTATGCAGCACCAGTTTGGAACCCACACCTAGCCAAGCACATAAAGAAACTAGAGAAAGTGCAAAGGTTTGCAACAAGACTAGTCCCGGAGCTAAGGGGTATGTCCTACGAGGAGAGGTTAAGGGAAATCGACCTGACGACACTGGAGGACAGGAGAGATAGGGAGGACATGATAACGACATATAAAATACTGAGAGGAATTGACAAGGTGGACAGAGACAGAATGTTCCAGAGATGGGACGCAGCAACAAGGGGACAGAGTTGAAAGTTGAAGACTCAAATGAATCACAGGGATGTTAGGAAGTATTTCTTCAGTCACAGAGTGGTCAGGAAGTGGAATAGCTTGGGAAGTGATGTAGTAGAGACAGGATCCATTCATAGCTTCAAGAAGAGGTATGATAAGGCTCATGGCGAAGGGAGAGTGACCCTAGTAGCGGCCAGTGAAGAGGCGGAGCCAGGAGCTATGACTCGACCCCTGCAACCACAGCTACGTGAGTACAGCTAGGTGAGTGCACACACACACACACACACACACAGACACCTATATCTACATACGTATTCAGAAATAAATCTAAATATTCTTCCTTGAAGCCTTTTTATCCACTTCTCCGAGGTTATGGGACCCACAATTTACACCAGAGGTGGACCTCATCCTATATATATATATATATATATATATATATATATATATATATATATATATATATATATATATATATGTCGTGCCGATTAGGTAAAACTTGCGATTTTGGCTTAAATAGCAACGCTCACCTTGCCATATAAGACAATTCAAAATTTGTGTATGCAATAATTTCGCCAAAATCCTTCTGAACATAACGAAAAAATATATTTCATTGTGTTTGTTTATTATTAAATTAATGTTAACGTATCTAAAATATATTTAGTTGGGTTAGGGTAAATTAAATTACGCTTGTTGTAATAAGGTTAGGTAGGTTTTCAAAGTTTCTCTTGGTACAAAATTATAAATTCTTACATTAACATAAATGAAAAAAATATCTTTAAACGTATAAGAGAAAATTTTAGAAAGGACTTAATTTTAAATGAGTTCTTGCTAATTGGCCAGTTTTACCTAATCGGCGACAATAAAATTATATATATATATATATATATATATATATATATATATATATATATATATATATATATATATATATATATATATATATATATATATATATATATATACCGAATAAGGCAAGCGAAAATTTGTGTATGCAATAATTTCGCAAAAATCATTCTGAAAGTAACGAAAAAAAAATGTTTATTGTGTTTGTTTATTATTAAATTATTATAAACTTATCTAAAATATATTTAGTTGGATTATGCTAAATTAAAATGCGCTTGTTATAATAAGGTTAGGTAAGTTTTCTAAGGTTCTTTTGGTACAAAATTATTTTGTTTTACATTAACATAAATGAAAAAAAGTCTTTAAACGTATAAAAGAAAATTGTAGAAAGGACTTAGTTTTAAATGAGTTCTTGCTAATTGACCAATTTTATTTATTCGGCACGACAGTTCTGACCTGATTTCGACGTAGAAAATACTGAGAGGAATTGAGAGAGTGGACAGAGAGAATGTTTGAGAGGCGGGTCTCAGGTACACGAGGTCACAACTAGAAGTGAGGCGGGTCTCAGGTACACGAGGTCACAACTAGAAGTGAGCCGGGTCTCAGGTACACGAGGTCACAACTAGAAGTGAAGCGGGTCTCAGGTACACGAGGTCACAATTAGAAGTGAGGTGGGTCTCAGGTACACGAGGTCACAACTAGAAGTGAAGAAACAGATGAGTCACAGCGATTTTTAGATACACTTAAAGTGGTCAGGAAGTGAAAAAAACTAGACAGAGCAGTGACAGAAGACAGAAGGGGGCCAGGAGCTGAGACTCGACCCCTACAACCACAAGTAGTGGAGTACAACACAAGGTAGCCATGCATGTACTGAAGCTTTAAAAAGTCTAAAGGTTGGCAACCAAAACATTCTCAGAACTAAAGGGAACCACCAGGAGCTGAGCTTCGACCCAGGTCAACACATTACTGTGAGTAAACAAGCATGTAATTGCTAGAAGGGAGTATACTATAAACTCTAACCACACAATAGAGCGAAGGACTTGAGAATGTTAATGTCAGAGGTTCTCACTTCAAGGTCACAGCAATGTTACTGTCAAAAGCTTTACTAAAGAAGGTTAATAAATTAGATAGGCAGGAACGGCCCC
>WNWK01046964.1:0-14115 GCA_009830355.1 Cherax destructor
AACATAAGAACATAAGAAAGGAGGAACACTGCAGCAGGCCTGTTGGCCCATACTAGGCAGGTCCTTCACAATCCGTCCCACTAACAGAATATTTGCTCAACCCAATTTTCAATGCTACCCAAGAAATAAGCTTTGACAATTCTCCCACTCATGCGAGTCCCACTCAAATCCAACCCTCTCACTCATGAATTTATCCAACCTAAATTTGAAACTACCCAAGGTCCTAGCTTCAATAACCCTACTAGGCAGACTGTTCCACTCATCAACTACCCTATTTCCAAACCAATACTTTCCTATATCCTTTCTAAATCTAAACTTATCTAACTTGAATCCATTATTGGGGTTCTCTCTTGGAGAGATATCCTCAAGACCTTATTTATATCCCTTTGTTAATACCCATTTTCCACTTGTATACCTCGATCATGTCTCCCTCATTCTACGTCTTACAAGTGAATGTAATTTTAGGGTCTTCAATCTTTCTTCGTAAGGAAGATTTCTAATGCTATGTATTAATTTAGTCATTCTACGCTGAATGTTTTCTAACGAATTTATGTCCATTCTGTAATATGGAGACCAGAACTGAGCTGCGTAATCTAGGTGAGGCCTTACTAATGATGTATAAAGCTGTAATATAACCTCTGGACTTCTGTTGCTAACACTTCTTGATATAAATCCCAGTAATCTATTTGCCTTATTACGTACGCTTAGGCATTGCTGTCTTGGTTTAAGGTTGCTGCTTACCATCACCCCCAAGTCCTTCTCGCAATCTGTATGGCTAAGTTCTACGTTATTTAACTTATAAGTGCTTGGGTTATGGACACTCCCGAGCTTCAGAACCTTGCATTTATCTACATTGAACTGCATCTGCCACTTTTCTGACCACGAATTAAGTTTGTCTAAATCTTCCTGAAGTTCTACGACATCTATGTTTGAATCAATTATCCTACCTATCTTCGTGTCGTCGGCGAATTTGCTCATATCACTAGTAATTCCCTCATCAAGGTCATTGATATATATTATAAATAACAATGGGCCTAAGACTGATCCCTGTGGAACACCACTTGTTACAAGTCCCCATTCGGATTTAACCCCATTTATGCACACTCTCTGCTTCCTATTGGTGAGCCATGACTCGATCCATGACAGCACTTTTCCCCCAATGCCATGAGCTGCCACTTTCTTTAACAGTCTCTGGTGCGGTACTCTATCAAAAGCCTTACTAAAGTCTAAATAAACAATATCGAATTCTTTATCGTGATCAACAGCCTCAAAAGCTTTACTGAAGAAGGTTAATAAATTAGATAGGCAGGAACGGCCCTCGTGAATCCATGCTGGGTATCATTAATCAAATTATGGTTATCTAGATGGCTTCTAATAATATCAGCTATAATTGACTCTAGTAATTTGCCTACAATTGAGGTCAGGCTTATTGGGCGGTAGTTTGACGGTAGTGACTTGTCCCCTGCTTTAAAAATAGGAATTACATTAGCCATCTTCCACATATCAGACACTACACCTGTTTGAAGAGATAAATTAAAAATGTTAGATATTGGTTCACAGAGTTCCATTTTGCATTCCTTAAGAACCCTTGCAAAAGCTCATCAGGACCCGGCGATTTATTTTGTTTCAGTCGGTCCAGCTGTTTCATAATCATTTCGCTAGTGACTGTGATATTACATAATTTATCTTCTTCTGGGCCTCTGTAAAAATTAATTACTGGGATATTATTAATGTCTTCCTGTGTGAAAACCGAGGAAAATAATTATTAAAAATAGAGCACATATCATTCTCCTTGTCAGTAAGATGCCCAAAGTTATTTTTAAGGGACCTATCTTATCCCTAACTTTTGTTCTATAAACCTGGAAAAACTTTTTGGGTTAGTTTTTGAATCCTAGCAACTTTAATTTCATAGTCCCGTTTATCTTTTCTTATTCCCTTTTAACGTCCCTCTTAATGTCAGTATACTGATTTATAAGATGACCCTCACCTCTTTTTATGCGCCTATAAATTCCTTTCTTCTGCCCTAAAAGATATTTGAGCCTATTATTCATCCATTTTGGGTCATTTCTACTTGATCTAATTTCTTTATACGGGATAAATGTTCTTTGGGCAGCCTGTATAGTGTTAAGAAAACTGTCATATTGATACCTCTCTTCTTCACCCCAGTCCACAGTTGATAGTGTTCTCTAAGTCCATTATAATCTGCTAAGCGAAAATCTGGGACCATTACTGAATTATCCCTACTATCATACATCCATTCAATGCTAAAGGTAATTGACTTGTGGTCGCTTGAGCCGAGTTCCTCTGTAATTTCTAAATTATTAACAAGGGTTTCCTTGCTTGCCAGAACCAAGTCAAGTAGGTTATTTCCCTTGTAGGTTCTGTTACAAACTGCTTCAAAAAGCAATCCTGAACTACTTCTAAAAAGTCGTTAGATTCTAAATTCCCTGTCATGAAATTCCAATCAATCTGACTAAAGTTAAAGTCCCCTAGAATTACTACGTTATCGTGTCTTGTGGCCTTAACAATTTCCTCCCAAAGTAGTCTCCTTGTTCCCTATCTAAGTTTGGAGGACGGTAAATCACGCCTAAAATAAATTTTCACACCCTCTGAAAATTCTATCCAGACAGACTCTGTATGTGTTAATTCAGACTTTATACCCGTTTTTATGCAACAATTTAAATGATCACGGACATAGAGTGCCACCCCACCCCTTTCCCGATACTTCTGTCTACTTGGAACAATTTAAAACCCTGAATGTGACATTCGGAGCAAAGTCCCGATTTTTCATATTAAACCATGATCTTATTTTGCAAAGTAATGTGTACGCGCTGTTATTTGTGCTAATCTACCGTGTCAACAGTGACGCTGTTATTGTGTTGCTAACAGTGACGCTGTTATTGTGTTGCTAACAGTGACGCTGTTATTGTGTTACTAACAGTGACGCTGTTATTGTGTTGCTAACAGTGACGCTGTTATTGTGTTACTAACAGTGACGCTGTTATTGTGTTACTAACAGTGACGCTGTTATTGTGTTGCTAACAGTGACGCTGTTATTGTGTTGCTAACAGTGACGCTGTTATTGTGTTGCTAACAGTGACGCTGTTATTGTGTTGCTAACAGTGATGCTGTTATTGTGTTGCTAACAGTGATGCTGTTATTGTGTTGCTAACAGTGACGCTGTTATTGTGTTGCTAACAGTGATGCTGTTATTGTGTTGCTAACAGTGATGCTGTTATTGTGTTGCTAACAGTGATGCTGTTATTGTGTTGCTAACAGTGATGCTGTTATTGTGTTACTAACAGTGATGCTGTTATTGTGTTGCTAACAGTGACGCTTCATCAAGGATGCTTCTAGTCATCTGAACGCTGTCACTGCAGCTCAGTGATCTTTATTACTGTGACGTTATTAATCCCTCCGCTGCTTAATATGATGGCTGATCAGATGTTGACTTTATTAGTGATTATATCAGCTCGATAATTGCTGAGTCATTCAAGGAATAAGTTTGAGGAATAGTTGCTCCTCTGAGTTAAGATACATTACGACTATCTATTTCCGCTTTCTATTATTTTAATAAAAATAAATAAAATTGTTTTACAAATAAATCATGCTAAAACTTATCCATTAATTTTCATTATTTAATTATGGAAAAACTACGTAATTCTACTTATAACTGCAACAAATTGTTCATTTAGAATTTCAAAATTTTCTTCGATTTAATTCTAAAATTATGTGGCTATTTTAACAAAAACCAGTTTTACCTAAATAATTTTCCTTAAATGGAAATTTTGCATCAGTTCGCTGAAAATTTGGTGCCTATTTTGTATAATTTTTCAACGAACACAGATTTTACAATCATAAAAGCAGTCATGTTTATTTGTCTTTACACTCAATTACTCGGATTTTCAAGTGAGTCAAAATTTTATATGTATTTTCAGGAGCAGAAATACTGTGTTATGTATCAGCTGTATCACAGTCACATTGAAATAAAATATGGAATGAAGTATTTTAACACAGTTTCCAACCATCAGAATATATGTACAGGTTAATTACACTATTTACGAACTTCAAGAACAGGTTAACTTATAGTGAACAGAGTTTTAGGGAGAGTAAATATGAGAACACTTTTTGTATACATTTAAACCACACCCATAGAGGAGACACAAGTGTAATAGTGAGAGCTACTCAGTGACTTGAGAAGTTCAGAAGTGTTCATAGAATGATGGTTATCTCTCTCCCTCCTTCCACCTATCCTTCGTAATGGCAGATCAGTAAATCCTCTTGTTATCCACCCTGTACCAGGATGCTGCACTAATCTCAACAACGATTAACCTGCTACTGAATATCTAAGATGACACACAGGGAAGTGGATTTGTGCCACACATCGGATGCAAAATCAATGCTCCTAAACAGAAAGCTCAATAGATTGCACATGTCATCAACTTGCAATACGTGGTAATCAATTGCGAACATTGATTTACGTCCGTGAATCAAAATATTTAAACGTTCGGTAAATTTTATTAGGCAAGTTTCCTGATTTTCTAACCATAAACTTAAATTTGAATCTATGAGTGAATATAGACAACTTATATTCCAAATTTTACTGTCACAAATCCCGGTTCACATTGTGATATATAATTTTTTTTACAATTCATTCCTCATATTTTTCATGTTGTAAACCACAATGTCTTCACCAGTCTAGATTTACTCTCACCAGAAAAGATTTTGGAATTAAGATATAAATCTGCGACGTTGACATCACGAAGGTGAAAGATAAATAGTCACTAACAGTGCCAGCAACAACACCTGCAACTTCAACAACAGCTGCAGCGTTATTCATCGGTAGAAGATACAGTAGAAGAAGCAACATCAGCAGCATCAACTTCAGCAACAGCAGCACAAGCAGCATCAATGGCAAGAGAAGAAGCATCAACACTGACTGCAACAGCGGACTAAACGACAACAACAGTGACTGCTACTGTTCCAGCAGAAGTATTGACTGAAGAACCAGCAGCTGAAGCACCAAAATCTGGATTTTTCGGCAGACGCAAGATCAGTTGCGTTACCAGACGTATAATAGATGCCACGTCTGCATCAGTAAGAGTATCCACACTCCACGTACCTGCCATGGCAATGGTGTTCCAGTACCTCGGTGACATCTAAATTATTCCACCTGTCGATGATTTCACTCTCTTCTCACATTAATATCGTTTACTGTATCATCATTGGATTGAAAACTAACCCTCAATTACTCACGAAATCGTAATGACACGATTGCAAACAAACCATACCACGGGTGGGGTTCGAACCCGCGGTCACAGAGTCTCAAAACTCCAGACCGTCACGTAAGCCACTGGGCCAGCTAGCTTCAATAAGATTCATCCTACTGGGTATATTTCTACACCATAGGAAGGTTAGCATAGGCACCACTGTGTCCACAAATGCTAGTTTTTACAGACGAATCTCCTATGGTGTAGAAATATACCCAGTTGGATGTATCTTATTGAAGCTAGCTGGACCAGTGGCTTACGCGACGGTCTGGAGTTTTGAGACTCTGTGACCGCGGGTTCGAACCCCACCCGTGGTATGTTTTTTTTTTAACCCTCAATTAGTTGTATTATCAATGGGTGACAACTACCCCAGTTAGTTGTGTTATCGCTGGATTGACAGCTAACCCACAGTTTGTTGTATTACCACTGGATTCTAAACCGACAATTTGTTGCACTGTGTCTGAATTATGGTCAACCTAAAATTTGTTTTATTTTCATTAGACTGACTAATAACCCAACATTTGAAGAGGAAACTTTAAAATACGTTTTGCTTCGTTCTGGACATTTATCAAGTCGCGAATGAGAGAAGAGGAGAAAGATAAGAACAAATAGTGAGGTGAGGAGGAATATTGCAACACTTCACAATGTATTGGGAAAAGTTAATCTCGTTTTATCCTGTTGAATAGAAACTGGAGGAATGGCAAGCTATCCGCCTCATTAATTAATTTGCAATAGATTAACAATTAGTTTTTCGGTTTAAATCTTACCGACTACGCAAGGGAGGATAAGACTGTATGTATTGTGTACATTACCAGTACACCATCCATTAATTAATCCCTTATGCGGGTACTAAAACAACTCTCAGAATATAAACAGAAATACACTGTTCTCCGTGTGGTGGTCGTCTTGGATAATTCTTTGGAAAACTACGACCCTTGTCTCCTGACAAGGGTCGTATTTACTTGATGATCCAGTCGGTGGTTAAGTCCACTGACTTATCCCAGCTAGAGTTACGTCGTCCGTATATAAAAATACAAAGGATCGCTTACTGTACTTTTCCATTGCCATATTAATGGAGTACATGGCATCCATTTAACAGAGTTCATAACGCATGCATAAAATGAAATATTGTCTTGATCAGAGCTCCCAAAATTTTATAATACATTATCCTTCTAAACTATAACTTGTTCCACATAGCACCCCATCCCCACCACCCCTCCATCATGACACAAAGCAATTACCTTATACAGACGTCGTTCTTTTACATCTGTACTAATGGATAACAGCTCATATTTCAAACATCAAGTGTAAAGAGCATTTTTTGATATGTTGCTGATTACCTACTAACTTTTGTCTACTAACTCTTCAGCAAAAAGGTCAACAAAGATATGAGCAAAAATGAGGATGTGTCCCTCTTAGAATTTTCTCTTCATTTATAAGTTTGGCAATACTTTGTATATACTTATATGAACAGAAAAACCGGCCTGGCCCAGGCACGTCCTGGCAAAGGCCGACTATTACCTCGAGTTTCGTTTGGTTAATTTGGGGCACAATTCCGTGACTTATGCCTTAAATCGTCTAGTGATTTTTCATTTCGATTGAAAAAGCATCCTTATAATAGACGATAACTCCATTACTTGACGATAACTCCATTACTTGACGATAACTCCATTACTTGACGATAACTCCATTACTTGACGATAATCATTAGACTAACTCCCTTACTTGACGATACACTCCAATACTCCTTGACGATAACTCCATTACTTGACGATAACTCCATTACTTGACGATAACTCCATTACTTGACGATAACTCCATTACTTGACGATAACTCCATTACTTGACGATAACTCCATTACTTGACGATAACTCCATTACTTGACGATAACTCCATAACTTGACGATAACTCCATTACTTGACGATAACTCCATTACTTGACGATAACTCCATTACTTGACGATAACTCCATTACTTGACGATAACTCCATCGACGATAACTCCATTATTGACGATAACTCCATCGACTTGCTCGTGATCAATATCAAATGTTATGTTAGAAATATTCGACCGGATTGATGAGTCCTTCATTGTAGAGAAGGGGAGGGGTGACTGAATGACCTAAACACACTCACTAACGGGAAAGGGTGGGTGTTGTGAGCCTAATGATTTCTTCCCTTCTCAATCTCTCTCCTTAAATATCAAACGTTATATCACATTCCTTTGATGTACGAATTAATTATTACTTGTTATTGTTCTGATCCTGTTCCATCAAACTTAGATCTCCAGTTCATGACTGTCACAGAGGACTGTCATCCTCACATATTTAAAACACTCTGTAATTATTCTTTTGTTTTTGTCATTACTGGCAACCTTACCCAAATGCTTCGTGGCATTCAATTTTAAAGAGCGCAATCTTCGGTCTGGGGCGAATCAAGATCCAAGTAACAGGTGCGACACGGGGCTGCGAGAGGTGTGCCATAATATTAAAGGTCAGTGTTACTTCTAGATACTCAGTCTAGTGATTCGTGGAACCTTGAATTACATCGGATTCACAGTCGTGTGGAAGGAGATAATTCTCGTGTCCTTACACGAGGATTATCTCCTTCCTGACCTCCTGAGACCACCACCGGCTGGTCAATTGAAACCTTGTCCAGGGACCTAGCTTAGGCGGTGGTATTTAGGTCAGATTATTGAGGTTCTCGTAACCATTGTGTCTTTCATGTCGGCTCAACCCGAAGCCGACGTCTCTCTCCACCAACTTAGTATATTGAATGATCAAAGCCTGGATTATGGAGTAGGCTCCAGGTGTCACAAGGGATATCAGTTTGGTAATAGTCCAGCATCCTTAGTTCACACGCCCGTGGAAGAGGTTACCTCACATCTGATTAGACTTGATTGACATGTAATTAATAAAGGTTTATCAAGGCAGAAGCTCCTAATTATCGACAAGTGGGAGACAGGGAGAGAAACTTCCAGCACTGAGATAGGTTTCAGTTGATTGATATATCCGTACTAACTCCCTCACGTGCTTGAGGTGTTCAATTATAATTTGTTTCGATGATTTCTCATAGTGTTGGCAGCACTGAAGGGAATTCGCCTTCTTTCAGTTTGAACAGAATTTCAGTTTACATTTTTGTAACCTTTCTCCTACATATCTTTTATGCATGTTTTTGTAACCAGACATCTTCATGCAAGCAACAAGGCAAGTTAAACGGGATGTCCACAAATAATTTCTGAACAATACACGAATAATCCTCAAATAGGAGAGCTATATTTATGACCCAACTTATGTTATAAGTGTCAGTCTCCAATGAGCGGGTTTAACGTGTATTGTTCCAGTCACTGTACTGTACCTCTATATTCTTTAATTTCTGAACTTCATAATTCAGTTGAAAAACGCTTGTCAAAACTTTTCCGAGCGAATACCTGCGCACTTCTAAGTGCAGGAGACTCATATGTTCTCTCCTCGTTTCCTTTAACAGTGTTGTAAAAATCCATGACAAGAGCGAGTGAGCTAAAATAAAGTTTGCTCTTTTAACTTAATCAATGAACATTCGTAGCAGCTCACCTCGCATATTTTAAGCTAAGAACTGACTGCGACCTCAACGGTACTCCCAGGAAAGTGAGTGAGTTTCCTGGTGAGAAGTATTTGTCGTTTATGTATCCTATCATTGACATTACTTCATCTGGACATATTCCCTCACAGTATTCACAGTCGATTTCATTAGCTATCGTGAACATCTCGACCATGTTAAAAGTGGCTTCCATTGTTGTGATTGTTTTGTCTTCTCACTCTCCTCCAATCTGCCCCTTTTACACAAACGTCTCCATGATATTGCTGCTCATCTTCATTCTGTTCTGTCGTTCCTCCCTGCGTCTCCGACTGTCGTTCCTCCCTGCGTCTCCGACTGTCGTTCCTCCCTGCGTCTCCGACTGTCGTTCCTCCCTGCGTCTCCGACTGTCGTTCCTCCCTGCGTCTCCGACTGTCGTTCCTCCCTGCGTCTCCGACTGTCGTTCCTCCCTGCGTCTCCGACTGTCGTTCCTCCCTGCGTCTCCGACTGTCGTTCCTCCCTGCGTCTCCGACTGTCGTTCCTCCCCGAGTCTCCGACATGCAGAGGAAGGCAGCACAGTGCCTGCACTCTCATGCAGGGAAGGCAGCACAGTGCCTGCACTCTCATGCAGGAGAAGGCAGCACAGTGCCTGCACTCTCATGCAGGAGAAGGCAGCACAGTGCCTGCACTCTCATGCAGGAGAAGGCAGCACAGTGCCTGCACTCTCATGCAGGGGAAGGCAGCACAGTGCCTGCACTCATGCAGGAAGGCAGCACGTGCCTGCACTCTCAGCAGGGAAGGCAGGCACAGTGCCTGCACTCTCATGCAGGGGAAGGCAGCACAGTGCCTGCACTCTCATGCAGGGGAAGGCAGCCAGTGCCTGCACTCTCATGCAGGAAGGCAGCACAGTGCCTGCACTCTCATGCAGGGGAAGGCAGCACAGTGCCTGCACTCTCATGCAGGGGAAGGCAGCACAGTGCCTGCACTCTCATGCAGGGGAAGGCAGCACAGTGCCTGCACTCTCATGCAGGGAAGGCAGCACAGTGCCTGCACTCTCATGCAGGGAAGGCAGCACAGTGCCTGCACTCTCAGCAGGGAAGGCAGCACAGTGCCTGCACTCTCATGCAGGGAAGGCAGCACAGTGCCTGCACTCTCATGCAGGGGAAGGCAGCACAGTGCCTGCACTCTCATGCAGGGAAGGCAGCACAGTGCCTGCACTCTCATGCAGGGAAGGCAGCACAGTGCCTGCACTCTCATGCAGGGAAGGCAGCACAGTGCCTGCACTCTCATGCAGGGAAGGCAGCACAGTGCCTGCACTCTCATGCAGGGAAGGCAGCACAGTGCCTGCACTCTCATGCAGGGAAGGCAGCACAGTGCCTGCACTCTCATGCAGGGAAGGCAGCACAGTGCCTGCACTCTCATGCAGGGAAGGCAGCACAGTGCCTGCACTCTCATGCAGGGGAAGGCAGCACAGTGCCTGCACTCTCATGCAGGGAAGGCAGCACAGTGCCTGCACTCTCATGCAGGGAAGGCAGCACAGTGCCTGCACTCTCATGCAGGGGAAGGCAGCACAGTGCCTGCACTCTCATGCAGGGAAGGCAGCACAGTGCCTGCACTCTCAAGCAGGGGGAAAGGGAGCACAGTGCCTGCACTCTCAAGCAGGGAGGCAGCGTGCCTGCACTCTCAAGCAGGGAAGGCAGCACAGTGCCTGCACTCTCATGCAGGGAAGGCAGCACAGTGCCTGCACTCTCATGCAGGAGAAGCAGCACAGTGCCTGCTCTCATGCAGGAAGGCGCACAGTGCCTGCACTCTCATGCAGGAGAAATGATGACACAGTTTGTAAAGTTATTTTAACCATGATGTCGGCGAAGCTCTGAAGAGCAGTACAATGGTCAGGTCTAGAGATAGAGCTCGCCCTCTTCTGGCTTTCAAAATTCTTTGTGGTATCATTCCTTGTTTGTAATATGGAGAATGGTTATCATTACAATTCTAATGATGAATATATTTATCGTGTAAAGTATATTGATAATCATCAATGATACTTCTCATTTTTCATTTGATATATTTTATTACACGAATGATTAATTCCAAATAATATCCCAATCCATTGATCAGTTTCTTCCTGTTTAAACAAAAGTGTTTTTTTTTAAATTGGGGGTAATTTTTTAAATTGCCATTAACTATTTTATTTGTGTCTGTCATAATTAATCTTTTTTATTTTCGTAATTCATCCCAATCCAAGCCCCACGCAGGTGTACCTTTCCACCATCCATACCTACCCACCCTCCATACACTTTACCCCCCCCACACCTCCTCACTAACACCTCATGCCTGCCACCCTGCTACACGCCATCATCCTGCCCCCACGCAACCATGCCTGCCACACCAAAACCCTCCTGCCCCCCGCCACCCCCCTCATACCTGCCCCCTTCGTAAAGGCCCCCGGGTCCATGCCTCCACCCCTCCATGCCCCCCCCCCCGTCCCTGCCCACCCTCCCTCCTGCCCCACCCTCATGCACTGCCCACCCCAAATCCGCCCCTCCCCACCAAAACCTCCTCCCACCCTGCATCACCGCCCCCCTCAAGCACTGCCCACGCTCCACCTGCCCACACGCCTCGCCTGCCCCCACGCCATGCTCGCTGCCCCCCACCCCCGTCTCTGCCCAACCATCATACTGCCACACCCAAATCCGCCTGCCACACCAAATCCATCCTGCCCCCCTCCCCCTTTCCCCACCTAACACTGCCCCTCCCTCCTGCCCCCCCCATGCATTCCCTCAAACCATTTTCCTCCCCACATCCATCACTGCCCACAGCCTCCATCCTCCCACGAAATCCATGCCTCCCACACCTCTGCACTCCCCACCAAATCATTTACTCCTTCCACCAAAACCTCCTCCCCCGTCATCCTCCACACCCCATGCCTGCCCCCCACCTCAAGGCAAACCCCCGCCCACCCTCATCACTCCCCCACGCTCCTACCCCCTCCCGTCCAGCCTCCATGATCCTGCCACCCAAACCTCACCCATCCCCTTTTCCCCCCCACACCCCCAAAATCCTAAATCACACCAAATCCATGCACTACCCCCCCCACCCCCACCCAAAACCATGCCCCCACCCATGCATACTCACTCCACCTCCCTCACTACACACACCAAATCCTCACACCACCAAATCCTGCCCGCCTCTAAATCCCTCCTCACTCCCCAAAACATACTTTACACGTCCGACTGCCACCGCCCTCCCTGCTGCCCCCCCTTAAATCCCCCGTACCTGCCCCCCCCGTTCATCCTCCCACCCTCCACGCCCGCCCCCGATCCCTGCCCCAAACCACCGTCCATGCATATGCCCCCCGTTCACCCCTGTCCGCCGTCCCTCCCGCACCACCTCCATCCTCCCTCACGCCGTCCATGCCTCCCTCACCTCCTCCTGCCCTCCCCCGTCCATGCACTGCCCACACCGTCCGCACTGCCCCCCCTCCCCTCCTAGGCTCAAGGCACTTCCCTGCCTGCCACCCCTCCTACTGCCCCCCCCGTCCTCCTGCCACCGCCTCCCCCTGCTCCCCCCGTTCATGCTCCCCAAAACCTCCAGCACCCCCGTCCTCCTGCCCCCATCCCTCCGAGCTCAAAGCCAAACCTGGCCCCACCGTCATCCCGCCCCAAATTTCATGCGCTGAGCCTCCCTGCCTTGCCCTCATGCACTGCCCCACGCAAACATCCGGGCCCTTTCCTTGCCCCCCCCATGCCTCCCCAAACCCTCCTCCCTCCCCACGCCGTCGCCCCGCCCAAACCCCTCCCGCCTGCCCAACGCCCCGCACTGCCCACCCAAATCACTTTTATCCTCCCACACCCTCCTGCCTCCCCCCACGTCCCCGCCCCTCCCCACCGTCGGCGCTGCCCCGGGCCTCCGGGATCACACGCAAAACCCTCGCTGCCCACCGTCCCTCACGCCCCAGCATCATCACCCTCCCCCTCCCCACCAAATCCTCCTACCCACCTCCATCCTCCCACCAAATCCCTGCACTCCACCACCAAATCCCCCAAAACACGCACCCCAAACCCCCCAACCCCTCCTCCCCACCTCCTCACTCCCACGCAAACCCTGCCTGACGCCGTTTTACTGCCCAGTCAGCCACTGCCCTCACCGTCCTGCACTCCCAATCCCTGACTGCCCAAAACCCCTTCAAGCCATGCCCGCCCCGCCCAAAGGCTGCCCCCACCCGTCCATGCCTGCCCCCAGTTAACGCCCCCCCCGCCCCAAAATCCGCACCCCCCTCCCGTTCCCCGCGCTACCACCGCAAAATCCAACACTTCACGCACCGTTCACCTGCTCACATGCCGTCCATGCACTGCACGCACCGTCATGCACTGCCCTCGCACCGTCCATGCCTGCCCTACTCCACCCGTCATGCACTGCCCTCACGTCCATGCATGCCGCGCATAAATCATGCACGTACTCATGCAGCTGCGCACTCCATCCTGCCGCACCCGTCCATCACTGCCCGCACCGTCCATGCCACCTCCGCTGCATCCAGCCGTTCATGCACTGCCAAACCGTCCATGCACTGCCTCCACCGTCCATACTGCCCTCATCCGTCCATAGCTGCAAGACGTTATCCATGCACTGACACGCATCCATGCGCTGCTCACGCCGTTCATGCACTGCCTGAGCCGTCCGTCACTGCCACACGCATCATGCACTGCCCTCACTCGTCATGAGCTGCCAAGCACTAATCCATGCCCCTGCCCTCACCGTCGTCCTGCCCACAGAGCCGTCCAGCGCTGCCACGCATCGTATGCACGCTCTCTTGCAGCCGTCATGCACTGCCACGCACGCCGTCCATGCACACCCTACACACCGTCCATGCACTGCCCACGCACGCCGACTCGCCGTCAGCCACGCACACGTCTGCACTCTTAAATCCATGCACTGCCCACACCGTCCATGCACTGCTCCGCACCAGTCATGCCTGCCACCGCCGTCCAGCCACTGCCATGCCTGCAACAAACTCGCACTTATCTCCCACACGCAAATCCATGCCTGCCCACGCCCAATATCGATACGCTGCTCTGCACACCGTCGCAGTGCCGCCTGCGTCCATGCACTGCCCATCCCGTCATAGCACCGTCCAGCACGTCCAGCTGCCACACACCGTCATGCACTGCCCACGCCGTCCATGCGCTGCCCTACACCGTCCATGCACCCACCCCTGAATCCATGCACTACCCACCGCAATGCCCCAACCCACCGCACTCATCCATGCACTACCCACCCAACCCCTCCCCCCTGC
>WNWK01046965.1:0-14115 GCA_009830355.1 Cherax destructor
TCTCACTCTCTCACGTTCTCTCTCACTCTGGTGTCAGAACAAGAAAATCATTGAGTCAAAGTAAGTTAATTCTTTTCTCAAACATAAAATAATTATGCACAGAAGATAACTAAAATAGGACATACGATATTAAAAATCGATATTGTTATTTTTTTAAATAAAAATGTTAATAATAAACATAAGAGGTGAGTGTTGTGTTAGTGATGGCTGGCTGGGGGAGAGGTGAAGTGGAGGTGCTGCTCCAGAAATTACACTCTGCTGACTCTCCACAGTGTCTGTGTCTGCCTGACACAGCCAGACATGTGGTGGCAGACATTGGTGAACACCTGGCTATAGACTTCACATCTGTCCAGTACGGTGAGTCAAGATAAAGTTTATTTTATGAGACCCGTGTCCAGCAACACTATGGTATGTGTACAACACTAACTCTTGTTACTAACATTATTGTCTGTCTCTAACATAAATGTTGTTCATTATATATATATATATAAGTACATTTAAACACTTTTTAATACTTACATAATATTAAATAACTGTTATTAAGAAATTATCTTTATTTCTGGCGGTTATTTTTGAATGGTACATAAGTAAGTTTACTCAGGTGCAGTACATAAATACTTACATAAACTCTATACATAGAGCATATGTGTAGGTTACCTAGGATAACCCAGGACAGTTGTCAAAGTGATATTGATGTGATGAATTAGACACTTGTGCAACACTTGGGTATCTATTGTAGGAAGGTTTTGCTAACCAGTGAGTTCGTCAATCAATACAGAGAAGAATATTGAAGATCACAGAGGTAATCAGTCCCTCAGCCTGGAGTCGATGTGATTAGTTCATCAATCTTCATTGACCACATCAGCTCAGACTGAGGGACTGATTACCTCGCTTATCTTCAATAATTCTTCTCTGTATTGGACTGAGGAAGTCACTGGTTAGCAAAACGTTTGCACATAAAGATACCCTTGTTGTACAAGTGTCTAATTCATCATCCTGTCAGTTTTCTGAACCATTTATCTACATATATTGAGGTCACTGTGATGAATATTATGTTTAATATCTTCAAGGAGTTGCCTTCATGTTGGTGAAGAGCTCTTGATCCAATGAATTACAGCTTTCTTGTTTCCTCAATTAAATATAATATCCATTCTCCAGATGCTTATGATTTTCTTAATATTATTCAGCTGGAAGTTTACCAACCCAGGATAACCCAACAAAGTCACTAACCTCAGACACTGGCTTATTTCCATTGTAGTCCCATAATCCTCTCCCCAGGATAAAACCCCATTAGAAATAAACCACAAGGTAACTAGGTGTCCTGTAGGTGGATTGCTAGCTCACACACTGAGGTCTGTAGGTTGATCCTCTGTACGGCTGGAAACATTAGGACGTGTTTCTTGAAGACACCTGCTGTCCATGTTCACCCATCAGTAAAATAGGTACCTGGGTGTTAGTTGCATCCTGGGGGACAAAATTGACCTAATTTGCCTGAAATGCTCAGCATAAAACGAGCAGCTTTCAATATAGTAGCAAGTCATTGATGTGAGCTACGCCTGTATACCTTGTACTTGTAGAAATAAATATTATTATTATTACTTTGCTTGACCTTTTTTTTGGGTTATCCTACATAATTTACACATTATTATGTAAGACAATTGTGATCATAATTGTGTAATTGTACCTAAATAAACTTACAGCAGTCAGCTGATGAGAGCTCAAGTCAGCTCAAGAAGAGAGCCAAAAGGTACCTAATGAATATGGCAGCAGAAAGGGAGGGAGTGATTTCTTGTTTATCTAACATACATGTACTATGATCTGATCCTGTCTTTGATGTCAATGTAAATAACTGATTTTACCTTACCCCTAGTATATCTTTCATTATACAGTGGAACCTCGATACTCAAACTTAATTAATTCCAGAAGGCTGTTCGAGTGCCAATCTGTTCGAGTACCGAATGAATTTTTCCCATAAGGAATAATGTAAATTTGATTAATCCATTTCAGACCCCCAAAAATACACTTACAGCAACTTTGTGGTGTATTTTCATATGGTATTGATGATTGTATTCTTGTTTTGTTT
Organism: Cherax destructor; assembly: GCA_009830355.1. Classification (NCBI taxonomy): domain Eukaryota; kingdom Metazoa; phylum Arthropoda; class Malacostraca; order Decapoda; family Parastacidae; genus Cherax; species Cherax destructor. The sequence goes on from WNWK01046965.1 coordinate 2,084, forward strand.
GTCTCATTTGATAGAATGGAAGATGTTACAGAAATAGAGATGATTTTGAATGGTTTACAGACTAAAAGTACAGTGGACCCCCGGAAATCGAACAGCTCCCAACTCGAACTATTATGTAAGTGTATTTTTGTAAGTGCTTTTGTAAGTGTATTTTTGGGGGTCTGAAACGGACTAATCTAATTTACATTTGTCCTTATGGGAACAAATTCGTTCGGTAACGGCACTAGAACAGCATTCTGGAATGAATTATGTTCGATTTCCGGGGGTCCACTGTACCTTGAAAGTGAGCTCAAAGTAGCGGAAATGTTCGATTTTTTGCAGATATTCAACAGTAAACGGATCATGTCATGCGTCCAGTACACGTCAACTGGTGGGTCTAATATGCTTTCACAAATGCTCTGATTTTAGTTATACCATTTTTCAGTAATGCAGTAGTCTGCATAACAGTAAATCTTCTATTTTTTGTGTGAATAAAAATTCAAAATGGAAAGTAAGGGGGCCCGAAGTGGGAGGAGCTATAGAAGAAAGAAGGAGGGGCCAGCAGAAGGAGCATTCAGTATTTGACGAGTCGTCTTGATAGCCTGATACCAGCAGTGGCGTGAATACAATGAATGTTGTGTAATTACGCTAATATTAGTAATAAAGGTTATCTGTCTATCACATTTATTCCAACTTGATATCAGAAACATGATAGATAACCTAGAAGCACAATAAAGATGCCGAAATTAATAAAAGGCATATTATATGTAGAGGCGGAGGTGGTGTTTACATCCAGGCAAACTCACACTAACCAATTTTCTTTTTGGTTGACTGTTATCACAAATCTTCTTAGGCCCCATGGTGACTTATACAAATACATTGGACCCTCGGATTATGTCATTATTTCATTCCAGAATGCTGTTTAAGTGCCGTTACTGAACGAATTTGTTCCCATAAGGAATAACCTTGGCCTACCAGATGACCACCCAGTAACCGATTTCATCAACAATATGAACAACACACTTCTCATACCAACAATAACCAAACCAACCAGCCTTACTGAGACGAGTGTGCAACCATAATCGACCATATATGGACCAATATCCTAGCCCCCCTTAAATCGGGATAATAACAGACAGCACTACAGACCACAACCCCACCTTCCTCTTAACAAACATTAGTAAACCACCCCTAGAATACACCAAAGTTTCATTTAGACTCCATGACCAGGCATCAATAAATAACTTCACAACAGAGCTAGAGACGGTTGACTGGGCTATAGAATTCTCAAATGCCAAGGGTATCGATGATTGGACAGACAACTTTCTTAATAAATTACATAGACTATACAACAAACATTGTCCTATAAAAATGAAACAGATTACGAATAAACGGCTAGGTTGCCCATGGCTAATTAACAGCTTACTAAAATCCATTAACAAGAAACATCAATATGAAAAGCAACATAGACGGGGATTCATACATAAAGAGTTTATTAAACACTATTCATCAGTTCTCACCAAACTAATAAAAAAAGCCAAACAATTGTACTACTCCAGCAGATTCACTGAAACAAGAGGAGATATAAAAAAGACCTGGAAAACACTCACAGATTATGGGCACCCACAAACTGAAAAACACTAGGGATATTGTCCTAACTAAACCAAACGAAACACCACTACAGCCAATTGATACAGTAAACAAGATAAATGACTTCTCACCCATAGGATCAAATCTTGCCAGTAAAATCCCAGATACCAATGCCCGAGCAAGTGATTACCTAGATGGGAATTTCCCATCCTCCTTCTATCTTGCACCTACTGAACCCACTGAAGTCACCATGATAATCAAGTCACTTAAAAATAAATCAGGGAATCTGTCTCAAGTCCCACCATTAATATACAAACGAGCCGCTCATGTCCTTTCACATGCTATTTCATACTTTTTAACAAATCACTAGAAACTAGCACTTTCCCGACACTACTCAAAACAGCAAGGGTTACACCAATACACAAAGGTGGTGACCCCACAGACGTAAACAACTATAGGCCAATATCAAACTTGCCGTTGCTATCCAAAATCTTTGAGAAACTTTTGTACAAGAGATTATACTCGTTTATAACGACACAAAGCATACTCAACCCCTGCCAATTTGGCTTTAGGAAAAATAAAAGCACTAACGATGCAATAGTAAAAATGATAGACCTGCTTTACACAGCACTGGAAAATAAGGAATATCCACTAGGACTTTTTATTGACCTAAGGAAAGCTTTCGACACAGTAAACCACGGCATCCTACTCCACAAACTTGACTACTATGGAATAAGAGGTCATGCACTTGCATACTTCAAATCCTACCTCACTAATAGGTATCAGTATGTCACCATTAAAGACACATCCTCCACGACACGACCACTTGACACCGGAGTACCGCAGGGAAGTGTCCTTGGTCCCCTGCTCTTCCTCCTATACATCAATGATCTTCCCAATGTATCACAACACCTGAAACCAATACTCTTTGCTGACGACACAACTTATGTCATCTCCCACCCAAATCTTGCCATGCTCAACACCATTGTTAACAACGAATTAATAAATATATCAACATGGATGACAGCCAATAAACTTACACTCAACACTGATAAGACCTTCTATATTATGTTTGGCAACAGAGCAGGTTATGCACAATTAAACATTACGATCAACACTACTCCTATTGCTAAACATAATGAGGGCAAATTCCTGGGCTTTCACCTTGACAGCAGCCTGAAATTCAGCACCCATATCCAACACATAACAAAGAAAGTGTCCAAAACTGTGGGGATCCTCTCTAAGATACGGTATTATGTACCACAATCAGCCCTACTCACACTATACTATTCACTCATCTATCCCTACCTCACATATGCCATTTGTGCATGGGGATCAACAGCAATTACCCACCTAAAGCCAATAATAACCCAACAAAAAGCCGCAGTAAGAATGATCACGCAATCCAACGCTAGGCAGCACCCCCCCCCACTCTTCAAAGACCTAAACCTACTCACTTTTCAGAACATCCATACTTACTACTCTGCTATCTACATTTATAGAACCATAAATTCCAACTTTAACCCTGAGCTAAAACACTTTCTTGACAGTTGTGACAGGACCCATAGACATAATACCAGACACAAACATCTCTTTGACATTCCCCGTGTCCGATTAAATCTATACAAAAATTCAATGCTCATAAAAGGGCCTAAAATCTGGAACTCCCTGCCTGAAAACTCTAGAACTGCAGACACAACCTCCATTTTCAAAAGCACTGTTAAAAAACATCTTATCTCACTTACACACCCAACCGGTAGCTAACCATATGAAAACTACTTTATCTTGCACATATCCACAGCAAAATACACTTTGATTTCCCTTAATTTCCACATGACTAACCAAAATTCTAATACAACTATTGCTTCATAATTCTTAAGCTAGTCATAAGTTTGCCTAAGACACTCCAATATAGAAATGGTATTATGCCAATACATCACCTTTACCATTAATATATAAACTAATTGTTAAATTCTTAAACTAATTGTTAAATTCTCAAATGTTTGAATTACAGTACCTCAATTTTGTAAACCTAGTTAATCACTACAATTACCTAACCTTAATATCAGTACAATCAATGTGTCAATATTGAGTAAGACCTATCATAAGACTGCCTGAAAAGCCTAGGCATACCTAGGCATATTATTGGCCATCTTGTAATATCTACTTCATAAAATGTATAAATAATATAAGTACACCCCACTTTGTAATATTACTAGAAATAAAGTTGAATTTGAATTTTAGACCCCCAAAAATACACCTCCGAAAGCACTTACAAAAATACACTTACATAATTGTTCGAGTTTGGAGCAGTACGTAATCCGGGGGTCCACTGTAATATAAAAAAACATGCAAAAAGAAACACGAAATACAGTGGACCCCTGAGTAACGAGCACCCCGGAAATCGTACAATTAAGTAAGTATAATATTGTAAATGCTTTTGTAAGTGTATTTTTGGGGGTCTGAAATGGACTAACCTACTTGACATTATTTCTTAAGGGAGTAAATTCGTTCGGTAATGGCACTTGAGCAGGCTTCTGGAATGAATTTTGCTCGTTACTCGGGGGTCCACTGTAGTTTACAGTGAAGTGCAGCGGAGTTTTGGGCAAAGTGACAGCTGCGGGGAGACTGGCGCACATGTTCTGGCAGGTCGTGTTTGTTTGGCTGAGTGCCGAGCAAACTGTCGACTACCGAGCGATTTTTTTTACCGAACAAAGCGGTCAAGTACAGAGCTGTTCGAGTATCGAGGTTCCACTGTAACTACTTTTCACGTACAGTAGAACGTCATTTAGCACGAGATTATGTTGCACGTTACCGTTATTGCACGATTTAAGATTTGCGACACATTATCATCTTACACAACGTAAAGATGATATTACACGGTTCGGCAGGAGGGGAAAAATTTTGAGCGCATGGTTATTTACTGCCTAAGAATCCTCATGCTTTGAGGAAAAGGGAATTTGTTGTTTTTCCTTCCTGCAAACTAAGTTTATTCAGATACACGGGGCCAGGAGCTGAGTCTCGATCCCTGCAACCACAATTAGGTGAGTACAGTTACATACATTATCATACATAGCAGCATATGTGTAGACAACCTAGGATAACCCAAGTCAGTCAATGGAAATACTGTCACTCTGACTTTTTTGGGTTATCCTAGGTTCTCTACACATATGCTGCTATGTATGATAATCTTCGTAACTGTATCTGTGTATACCTGAATAAACTTACTTACAGTTTGTGGGAAGGAAAAACAAATAACCATTCTCACAAGCAGTCTTGTTACTACTACTGTTGTTGTGGTTCAGCAGACACCACCCACCTTACCCACCCACCACGGACCCCACCATCCCAGCATTCGTACGTATTTCATACGCGTCAAGAAGTCCTGGCTACAAGCCAGCTGTGTTTGTGAAGAATAAAATAAGAGTGAATTGTGTTTTGATCTTGAATTAACGAAGAAAACAAAGATATTAGACAAGACATAACCCGTGGCCGTAATGAAATGTTACTTTGTACACATAAAAAGATGTAAACATAAGTTTGTGTGACTGACTGACTTGACTGACTGACTGACTGACTGACTGACTTGACTGACTGACTGACTTGACTGACTGACTGACTTGACTGACTGACTTGACTGACTGACTTGACTGACTGACTTGACTGACTGAATGACTTGACTGACTGACTGACTGAATGACTTGACTGACTGACTGACTGAATGACTTGACTGACTGACTGACTGAATGACGACTTGACTGACTGAAGCTTGACTGAGACTGGACTTGACTGACTGACTGAATGACTTGACTGACTGACTGAATGACTTGACTGACTGACTGAATGACTTGACTGACTGACTGAATGACTTGACTGACTGACTGAATGACTTGACTGACTGACTGAATGACTTGACTGACTGACTGAATGACTTGACTGACTGACTGAATGACTTGACTGACTGACTGAATGACTTGACTGACTTACTGAATGACTTGACTGACTTACTGAATGACTTGACTGACTTACTGAATGACTTGACTGACTTACTGAAAGGCTTGACTGACTTACTGAAAGGCTTGACTGACTTACTGAAAGGCTTGACTGACTTACTGAAAGGCTTGACTGACTTACTGAAAGGCTTGACTGACTTAAAGTTAGACACTCAGTTCAACCATCGACTTCAGTTCAAGAACTTCTACTATCCACCTCAGCCCAGTAGGGCCACAGCATAACTCTCCACTCTCTTCACAATCATCCACAAACACCAGCACCCACAATTTAAGGTAAATACTATTATTTCTATTACATTTGTAGTCTTAAGCAGTAAAAACAACATAATACATCACGATAATGAACTACAATTACATATTCACTTTTATTTTTGTAAGATCTGTTGGTCTAAAAAAAACTTGTTTGGCTTTTTGGGGACTCTCAGGAACGTAACCCTATTTTTCCCATTAGTTCTTTTAATTATTTAACACGAAATTATCTAACACAACTTTTTCAGGAACGTAACTATCGTGCTAAATGACGTTCTACTGTAGTTAAGATACTTACGTGTTTTAACTTATAAATACAGTGGAACCCCGAGTTTCGGCCATAATCCATTCCAAGAACTAGGCCTAAACTTGAAGTGGCTGAAAGTTGAAGCAATGTTTCCCATAAGAAATAATGTAAATACAATTAATCTGTTCCACCCAAAAATATTCACAAAAAATTAATTTTTTTATAGAATAAATACTATAGTTTTACATATGGTAGACCCTCATTTAGCACGACTTTATGTTGCGGGTTTTGGGTATTACGCGATTGAAGAATTGCGGCACATTTTTATCTAACACGACGTAAACCTTATATTACGCGATTCGCTGGAGGGGAAAAATTTTTGAGTGCGCGGTCGCCTGCGGTGGGTTAAACCATTGAGTCAGTGGGGGAGTCCTAGTGCTATCCCCAGCCACCCTCGCCCACCCACGCATCCCTCCCAGCGTTCAGTTTGGTTCATACACGTGCAGGACAACAATAATCGGGAAGCTCGCTGTGTTTATTTACATACATTTTCTCATTTTCACTGCATTTTGATAAATCTGCCAAGCAATCATGGCACCCAGTAAGCATACAAGTGTTCCAGCAAGTGACAAGAAAAGGTTTAAGCGTCTAGAAATTACAAAGAAAATCGAGATATTAGATACATGTCATAAGAACATAAGAAAGAAGGAACACTGAAGCAGGCCTACTGGCCCATACGAGGCAGGTCCAAGTACCCAGTCCAACTTCTCTGCTACAAGCTTGTGATTGTGAATTGTGTTTTGATCTTTTAATTATTATATCTTGTATCTGCCAAGCAATCATGACACCCAGTAGGCATACCAGTGTTGCTTAAAGTGGCAAGAAAAGGTATAAGCATTTAAAGTCTTAGAATTAACGAAGAAAACAAAGATATTAGACAAGACATAACCTGTGGCCGTAATGAAGTATTTCTTTGTACACATATAAAGAGGTAAACATAAGTTTGTGGCTGACTTACTGAATGACTGACTGACTTACTGAATGACTGACTGACTTACTGAATGACTGACTGACTTACTGAATGACTGACTGACTGACTTACTGAATGACTGACTGACTGACTTACTGAATGACTGACTGACTGACTTACTGAATGACTGACTGACTGACTTACTGAATGACTGACTGACTGACTGACTTACTGACTGACTTACTGAATGACTGACTGACTGACTGACTGACTGACTGACTACTGAATGACTGACTGACTGACTGACTGACTGACTGACTGACTGACTGACTGACTGACTGACTGACTGACTGACTGACTGACTGACTGACTGACTGACTGACTGACTGACTGACTGACTGACTGACTGACTGACTGACTGACTGACTGACTGACTGACTGACTGAGCTGACTGCTACTGAGCTGACTGCTTACTGAATGACTTGACTGACTACTGAATGACTGACTGACTGACTGACTGACTGATGACTGACTGACTTGACTGAATGACTGACTGACTTACTGAATGACTTGACTGACTTACTGAATGACTTGACTGACTTACTGAATGACTGACTGACTTACTGAATGACTGACTGACTTACTGAATGACTTGACTGACTTACTGAATGACTTGACTGACTTACTGAATGACTTGACTGACTTACTGAATGACTTGACTGACTTACTGAATGACTTGACTGACTTACTGAATGACTTGACTGACTTACTGAATGACTTGACTGACTTACTGAATGACTTGACTGACTTACTGAATGACTTGACTGACTTACTGAATGACTTGACTGACTTACTGAATGACTTGACTGACTTACTGAATGACTTGACTGACTTACTGAATGACTTGACTGACTTACTGAATGACTGACTGACTTACTGAATGACTTACTGAATGACTGACTGACTTACTGACTGACTGACTGACTGACTTACTGAATGACTGACTGACTTACTGACTGACTGACTTACTGACTGACTGACTTACTGACTGACTGACTTACTGACTGACTGACTTACTGAATGACTTGCCTGACTTACTGAATCGACTTCAGTACTAGAACCTCTACCATCCACCTCAGCCAAGTAGGGCCACAGCATAACTCTCCACTCTCTTTACAATCATCCACAAACATCATTACCCACAATTTAAGGTAAGAAATACTATTATTTCTATTGCATTTGTAGTCTTAAGCAGTAATATATCACTACAATGAACTACAATTACATATTCGCCTTCAATTTTTGCAAGATCTGTTGGTCTAAAAAAAACTTGTTTGGCTTTTTGGGGACTCCCAGAAAGATAACCCTATTTTTCCCATAAGTTCTTCTAATTATCTAACACGATTTTACCTAACACGATGTTTTCAGGACCGTAACTACCGTGCTAAATGAGGGTCTACTGTATAATAAACAATGAGAAATAAATATAAAGCACAAATTTTAATGGATAAATGAACATTTAAATCAGTTTTACCTTTATTGAAGACTCTTGTTGGCGTATGAGAGAGGCAGGAGAGTTTGTTTGGAGGCAGGACAAGATAGTCCTTCAATGTGACACTAATATCAACTCTACGGCTTATTTATCTATCACAATTCATCTACTATGACATAATAAACAATATTAATAACATAGAAACATGATATATACTCTAGAATGAATAAAATGTCGTATGTCTCCCTAATCCGACGAGTGTTGCTGTGTTGTTTGTTGTTGGTGTCGTGTCAGTATATATATATACACTTGTGTGGTATATCTTTATACAGCTGGCCCCTTTGCGTGTGACGTCACGGTACCCGCTGACATCAGAGGCTCAGCGCATGTGCACAGCCTATCATAGGCAGACTCCCTCACTAACGTTAGACCTACAGGCGAGACAGACGGTGTGCTGGACTCTCTTTCACTTACTGTAAATATACCGTAACCATCCAACAAGGAGTATCTTTGACCTCCTATATATCTCTCCCAAGACCCACACAACATTGGGTGTATAAGGGCCACTGAAAGATAAGCCTTATATAGGAGTGGTGATGGCCGCCAGAGATGGCGGTGTTGTCAGTTGCCCTATATAACTCCAACAACATTGGAGGAGTCAGTTTCGTGCTGTCCTTTTCCTATCGATTAATCGCTTAACTTACTTGCTACACTGTTAATGCTACACTTTATTGCTGGCTGGTGCTATAGCCTTTATCGACTCGTGCTGCTTTAGTATCGTACATATCGTAGAATCACTGAATCACTGAAGAAGGCACATTCTTCCCTCTCTCTTCCTCCTCCAAACCTTCAACAACAACAACAACAACACTTTGGTACTTTGCTACAATTTCTTTCTTCAATCATTTTTTGTCACTTTCTTTACCAAAGGGCTGCCACTAGGAAGTTTCTTTGGGCCCATGGTGGCTTATTTCAGTCATAATCAATAAACAAGCACTAAACACAATGAATTTACAGTGTACCCCCAAGTTTCGGCCATAATTCGTTCCAGAAGGCTGTTCAAGTTCCATTACCGAATGAATTTGTTCCCATAAGGAATAATGTAAAGTAGGTTAGTCCATTTCAGACCCCCAAAAATACACTTACAAAAGCACTTACAATAATACACTTACATAATTGTTCGTGTTTTGAGGTGATCGAAACTCGGGGGTCCACTGTATTGTGAAATGTTTGGATGAGCGCCCAGGATAATGTTCACTCAAGGATAAACAAAGCTAGACTGGCTCATGACACCTGCGCTGGGAGGTGCGCAAGCGCGGGCAGGCGGACAGGTCTGGTACGCCGGCCAAAACTCAGGGCAATGGCTGAAAGTCGGGACAAAATTAGGCCGAAAAAAGCAACCAAAACTCGAAGCGGCCGATACTGGGTGGCCAAAACTCGGGTTCCACTGTACTTGGCCTTATACTTGAGAGTCTCTGGGGCATACAATCAAGGAGTTGGCCCCGGGCATCACCAGACCTCTGCACGCCACTGACGTTATGGCTTCTCTTAGACTTTGAAGAACTGCCAGCTTCTCTACTTTTGCTCTTTAGGGCTATTATGCAAAATTAAAAGGTATTTTTGGGTCACAGTAAACCGTGGATAACTGAAACCGCAATACTGAATCAGTGGATACATGGGTTCTGTACACCACAAAGTTGCTGTTTTAAATCAAAAACATGCCTGCAGTTTTTTCTTTCTCATTATGCACTGTGTGCTGCAGGATTTTTTTATTTGGTGCACACTTACCGCATAGTATAGTAAGTATAGACCTATTCTCTCATATCTAGGCCAAAATTTACTGTTCACAACTTATCTGAGTGAGCTGAGCTCATGATGTAAACTACATATACATGAGGGACCCCTGGCCTCAGTGACATAGTTCTACGTGACACAGTGATAGGGTTAATAAATGTAATTTTCCTTCTGTAAATATTTTTATTACTATCTTTTGTTATTACAATGATAGCTATACTGTATTTGACCCGACTCAATGTGATTTGCTGCATTAACACCTATATTCCAGATTTGTACCTGAGCCATGTTTTGGGAGAGAAAGGAATCATCACTTTTGGCAGAGGTGTAGTTAATGACCAAGCATATGCAGATGCCAAGAAATGTACACTAGATGTAATCAAGACTTTAATTGAGAAAGATGTCAAGAAGATTGTCAAATATGTTGATGATATTAAAGTAAGAGACTTAAATTGATTATAAAGTGAAGTGTAGGTACATAAGGTAGCCTCTTGATATCTTTGACAGTGTGACTGTTGGTCAAACCATATTTTTTAAATCTAGGAAACCTACAACATTTGGTTGCTTTTAATTTGTCAGCTTTAAATTTGTGTATTAGTTATTAATAACACACAACAATGAATTCAAGATCATTTTTCCTTATGGTAAATATTAAAACACTGATTAGTTTTTAATTTACTTATAGCTCCTCCTCTTCTTGTAATACAGAAGGGTAGCTCAGTTAAGTGATCACAGATATGTAGATTCTTTATGTATAATGATTATTTTTTGATATTTGGATGTTAACTGGCTTGTAGTAGTGTAAGTCTTAGAGACCTATTAACTTGATATTCATATAATCCATAAGCTGAGGATTGTTTTTCTATGCAGGAATCCTGTCTTGAAGTTGCATTTATTTAAGTAAAGATTCCTAAAGTGTATTAAACATAGAGTATATTAATTAAGACTCAAAGAAATAAGATCAATTTTTCAGTTGATGAATCAAGTAATTGGACATTCCCAGTTACAAAAATTGTGAAAAGTTATCAGTATCCATATTTACAGTATTATAGTATATTTCAGATTTTTCAATAAGTGGTATAGAAAAAGCATTAAGGTGAAATTGCTAGAGTACATTTTGATTAAAGACCAGTCTTAAATTGATAGTAATAGTTATAAAAGTATTTTCAAGTAATTTTGACCTCTATAGTCTGCTTGTGTATCTTACACTAATTATCATATATTTTCAGAAATACACTTTTTCTTATACAATGTGGACAAGTCTGTAAAGTACGGGACACGGACTTGAGGTGTTGTGCACACTCTTTGGGGAAATGTGGATCTCACATAGCTGTTGAGGATATCAATGTGGATCGGTTTATTGAACGACTTTGTCTTGACATACGCAGTGCAAAGGGTTCTACAGGTAATCTCGGTTAAAATGGTCTTATTGTATATAAAATAATAAAAAAATTTCATGCTGAAAGAAAATGGAGTCATGCTTGTGTAGTTTTGAAAGACTTGTAACAGTGAATCTCATTTAGTGATATGGAAAATGTGTGAAAAGTTGTAGTTTTCATGATGAAGGTGAAATATAGGTTAAGCTGTGTAGGAAACTAGGGGAAAATTTTTCCAGTAAAATTGGTTTTTGGACAAGGATGTGTAATATATATTTAGAAACGTGATCTGGTACTCAGGCTGCGGGGGCAGTGACATCCA
>WNWK01046966.1:0-14114 GCA_009830355.1 Cherax destructor
TTTAAACGGACAAAGAGAACATTCTATTCCTATCTTTTATTATTTAAAAAGGTTACACAGAATAATAACAATCCATGTGTATAGTATCCAACCAGAAACGTATTTTCTCAAACCACATGACCTGTTATAAATGACTTGAAAAAGCTTGGGGCTGGCTATTATATCTTATAATTTCATACTTGACATCTCAGAAACCCTCCTACCCCATATGGGGAGTAGGGGGATGGTGGTAGGGTGGGGTTGGCACCGACCACTGACCACATTCTAAGGGTCACCGTGGACGGTGACACATCCGCACTACGCTACTCTGAGAACTCTCTCCCTGCTTTAGTTGCTCTCTTGCAACATTGCATAGCTCCTGATGACGCACTGAGAAGTGTGAAAGTACTTGAGCTAAAGAGTTCTACCCCTCGTGGCTTGTCTTTCATATATATAGGAGAGAGGGAGATTACTTCCCGGTAAAAGTAAGTCTTAGACACGGATGTGTAATGTCACCATGGGTGTTGGGGAGAGGGGTGGGATTAAATTATGTGGAATCAAGTACAAAATGGGAGTTGACACAGTTACTTTTTGCTGATGATACTGTGCTCATGGGAGATTCTAAAGAAAAGTTGCAAAGGTTAGTGGACGAGTTTGGGAGGGTGTGTAAAGGTAGAAAGTTGAAAGTGAACATAGATAAGAGTAAGGTGATGAGGGTATCAAACGATTTAGATAACAAAAATTGGATATCACATTGGAGAGAGGGATTATGGAAGAAGTAAATGTTTTCAGATATTTGGGAGTTGATGTGTCAGCAGATGGGTTTATGAAGGATGAGGTTAACCAAAGGTGAGTGATGCGTTGAGGTATCTGTGGAGACAAAAAACGTTGTCCATGGAGGCAAAGAAGGGAATGTACGAAAGTATAGTGGTACCAACACTCTTATATGGGTGTGAAACATGGGTTGCAAATGCTGCAGCGAGGAGGAGGCTGGAGGTAGTGGAGATGTCCTGTCTAAGGGCAATGTGTGGTGTAAATATTTTGCAGAAAATTCGGAATGTGGAAATTAGGAGAAGATGTGGAGTTACTAAAAGTATTAGTCAGAGGGCTGAAGAGGGGTTGTTGAGAAGGTTTGGTCATTTAGAGAGAAAGGATCAAAGTAGAATGACTTGGAGAGATATAAATCTGTAGGGAAGGAAGGCGGGTAGGGATCGTCATCGAAAAGGTTGGAGGGGGGGTAAAAGAGGTTTCGTGAGCGAGGGGCTTGGATTTCCAGCAAGCATGTGTGAGCGTGTTAGATAGGAATGAATGGAGACGAATGGTTTATGGGACCTGACGAGCTGTTGGAGTGTGATTCAGGAAACCAGTTAGCCGGACTTGATTCCTGGAAATGGGAAGTACAATGCTTGCACTTTAAAGGAAGGGTTTGGGATATTGGCAGTTTGGAGGGACATCTGAACTGTCGTATCTGAGCGCCTCTGCAAAGACAGTGATTATGTATGAGTGTGGTGAAAGTGTTGAATGATGATGAAAGTATTTTCTTTATGAGGATTTTCCAGCCGACTAGTTGATATATATATATATATATATATATATATATATATATATATATATATATATATATATATATATATATATATATATATATATATATATATATATATATATATATATATATATATATAATAATATATATATATATATATATATATATATATATATATATATATATATATATATATATATATATATCAATCGAACAATCGAATCGATATGCCCGAGAATCGACGAGATGGGGAAGGAAGAAGGAAAGGAAGGATGGAAATAAACTGGAAAAGGATGGGATGGTGGAGGCGAGGAGGAAATGAAAGATCAGTGGCCCAACCACTGTGGAGCCACTGTGGAGCAGGTGGTACTGACGTACTGCAAGCGATGACGCAGAGAGGTGATGGACGGTAGTATTGGCTCACTGGAGCGAGGAGGGCGGCAGGGCGGCAGAGCAGGCAGGGCGGCAGGGCGGCAGAGCAGGCAGGAGAGGTCGAGAAGGCAGTCACACTGCGCAGTGATGTGATGATTACTGGAGCTTGGAGTCGGGAGAAGTAGTGAGCACTGGTGCCTGAGTAGTAGTAGAGGCATTCACAAGAGACATGAAGCTCTTTCTAGTGATGCAGTAAAGTTGAAAAGGGAGTTTGCTTGCTGATTGGAGCATGTGTAGTAAGTTTGGTAAGGTGCAGGTGTAGCCAGGCTCGAGGGTATACTTGACAGTTCCTTCTTGAAGACGCTGGAGAAGTGTCTTGGCAAAAATTTTGTCTGGGTATTGATTGGTGGTGATCAAGTTAATACCAGGGTCGTATTGCACCTGTTCATTAACGTCTGGAACAGTTGGAGTAGATGTGTTAGGAGCAGAAGTGGATGGATTGTATGCTTGGGCCGAGGCAGAACGAGTTACAGGTCGTGGTGGTGGAGTTGGGAGCACAGTAGAGGTGGTCGGTGATTGGTTTGTGGCAGTATCAGATGATGGTGTCTTATTGGTGGAGTGGCTGTATCTCGACTGGCAGGAGGCAGCTGATTGGTTCTTGGTAGAGGTGGTGGTGTGAGGTGGAGGTGGACTCTCATTGGTGGAGACTGGTGCCGAGGAAGTGTCATCGTTAGGCAGAAATTCGTCCAGTTCTTCTGGAGTAGATAAGCTGACCATTTTTGGAATAATTTTTAAGATATCAGCTGAAGGAGGACTTGCTGGGAAGTTGAATGCTGGCATGTTGTTGAGGGCAAGAAGGTCGTTCATCGATGTGTTGAAGGATCCTGGTTTAGCTGCGTTGGTCATGTGAGCAAACATTAGACAGTAGTAAATTTTCGTGGAGATGTCGTCAGGCAGAGGAGCGGTAGGTGGTAATGGTGGTGGTAGTGGTGGTGGTGGTGGTGGTGGTGGTGGTGGTGGCTGCTGAGTGGCTTGCAGGATCTTGGTGGTTGTAGACTGGAGTTTGGTTATTGCAGCATAAGTTGGAGAGTTGCCTGGTGATTTCTTAAGGTCTTCCTTTAATCTCTTGGAAAGGATCTCCTTTCGAACAGGACATTTGGCTGCCAAAGTATGATGATCACTTTTACAGTTGATGCAGGTAGCAGCAGTAGTGGAGGTGCAGGTAGGAGCAGTAGTGGAGGTGTAGGTAGCAGCAGTAGTGGAGGTGCAGGTAGCAGCAGTAGTGGAGGTGCAGGTAGCAGCAGTAGTGGAGGTGCAGGTAGGAGCAGTAGTGGAGGTGCAGGTAGCAGCAGTAGTGGAGGTGCAGGTAGGAGCAGTAGTGGAGGTGCAGGTAGGAGCAGTAGTGGAGGTGCAGGTAGCAGCAGTAGTGGAGGTGCAGGTAGCAGCAGTAGTGGAGGTGCAGGTAGCAGCAGTAGTGGAGGTGCAGGTAGGAGCAGTAGTGGAGGTGCAGGTAGGAGCAGTAGTGGAGGTGCAGGTAGCAGCAGTAGTGGAGGTGCAGGTAGCAGCAGTAGTGGAGGTGCAGGTAGGAGCAGTAGTGGAGGTGCAGGTAGCAGCAGTAGTGGAGGTGCAGGTAGCAGCAGTAGTGGAGGTGCAGGTAGGAGCAGTAGTGGAGGTACAGGTAGCAGCAGTAGTGGAGGTGCAGGTAGCAGCAGTAGTGGAGGTGCAGGTAGCAGCAGTAGTGGAGGTGCAGGTAGCAGCAGTAGTGGAGGTGCAGGTAGCAGCAGTAGTGGAGGTGCAGGTAGGAGCAGTAGTGGAGGTGCAGGTAGCAGCAGTAGTGGAGGTGCAGGTAGCAGCAGTAGTGGAGGTGCAGGTATGAGCAGTAGTGGAGGTGCAGGTAGGAGCAGTAGTGGAGGTGCAGGTAGGAGCAGTAGTGGAGGTGCAGGTAGCAGCAGTAGTGGAGGTGCAGGTAGGAGCAGTAGTGGAGGTGCAGGTAGCAGCAGTAGTGGAGGTGCAGGTAGCAGCAGTAGTGGAGGTGCAGGTAGGAGCAGTAGTGGAGGTGCAGGTAGCAGCAGTAGTGGAGGTGCAGGTAGCAGCAGTAGTGGAGGTGCAGGTAGCAGCAGTAGTGGAGGTGCAGGTAGCAGCAGTAGTGGAGGTGCAGGTAGCAGCAGTAGTGGAGGTGCAGGTAGGAGCAGTAGTGGAGGTGCAGGTAGCAGCAGTAGTGGAGGTGCAGGTAGCAGCAGTAGTGGAGGTGCAGGTAGCAGCAGTAGTGGAGGTGCAGGTAGCAGCAGTAGTGGAGGTGCAGGTAGCAGCAGTAGTGGAGGTGCAGGTAGCAGCAGTAGTGGAGGTGCAGGAACGAAAGTCGTGACCTTCAGACCCACAAGTGGAACATATTTTCTTGTTCTTCACATGACATTCGTTGGTAGAATGACTGTAGGAGAAACAAGTCCAGCAGGGTGAAATTTGCTTGAAACGTTCAGGTTCAAGCTGACTAGGATTGATGTAGTAGTATGAGACAGCTAGACCATCAGAGAGAGCTCTGGCAGCCATGTTCACGTCTATAAACGTGATTGTCAGCATTGATGAAGCATTGGGGATCTTGATTACACCTTCTAATTCAGCCCAATCGTTGAGATCTTCAATTGATTGCTTGATTTCGTCGGTAGTCATGGAGGTGATGAGTTTATCAAGTCGCTTCATAAACACCGATCGTTTTGCTCGCATAAATGGCGATGTTGAGAGAACAAAGCCTTGATCATCAAGGGTCGTGACAGCAGGTGGTGAGAGGACTTTTTCTGCTTCCTCATCATTGATGAATGTGACAATGAAGGCTCCGTGAAGAGTTGTAATTCCTGAGAATTTCAACTGCAAACTGCTTTTATGGGCAGTTGCAAGGGCAAGCTTGGAAGCATCAGTGGTTGAAGAGTCCTTAGCCTTGATCTTCACTCGGTGAACCATCGTGGATCAGGTAAAGGTTCCCCTCCCCAACGGGGATCGTAGGGAGACTGGAGAGTCAGAGCTGCTATGACCTGCCTGGGCAAGAGTCAGTAGCAGAATCTGTATCGTGAATCTATCTATCTATCTATATATATATATATATATATATATATATATATATATATATATATATATATATATATATATATGTCATATATCATATAGTATATATATATATATATATATATATATATATATATATAGTATTCTTGCCATATAAGATTAAGGTAAAATTTGTATATGGCAAATAGACCCTTCTTGCAAATATAAGACAACGAAAATTGTATGCAATAATTCCTAAACATCTGAACCTAACAAAAATATATTTCATTGTGTTTGTTTATTATTAAATTATTGTAAACGTATCTAAAATATATTTAGTTGGGTTAGGCTAAATTAAATTGCGCTTGTTATAATAAGGTTAGGTAAGTTTTCTAAGTTTTTTGGTACAAAATTATAAATTTTACATTAACATAAATGAAAAAATATATCTTTAAATGTATAAGAGAAAATTTTAGAAAGGACTTATTTTATATTATATATATATATATATATATATATATATATATATATATATATATATATATATATATATATATATATATATATATATATATATATATATATATATATATATATGTCGTGCCGATTAGGTAAAACTGGTCAATTAGCAAGAACTCATTTAAAAAAAAAAAATTATATTTTATTTAAAACAGTACATACAATACATGTCATGACAAAATCGCATATTGAAACATATACATAAGCTCCTCACCCTACCAGAAAACGAAACACAAATATAATCAATCTCCTTCATATTAACCTATTTACTAGGTTGTCTTATCTTTACTGGAAAATATCAGAATACAACTACAAACTGCAGCAAAACTATACACAAAACAAAAACTGCCTTTACCTAACCACACCTCAATACCCATCTCCCTGCTCACACATGTTACAAAAATTAAACACCACAACTGCCTTAATAAAAATTAAAAATCATATTACATTCCATAAACACACATGAACAATACTGTCTCTGCAAAAGTCCCACCCAAACAGTCCGAAGACCTGGTATCACTGTAATACACCAAATAACATGAAACCATTACATCTCTACCATGTACACTTGTAAACCCACTTCCATTCCCTTTTTTTTTTTCCTTTTTAATGAAATACTCTTCCGAGTCAGACGTAAGTCATAATTCAAGTCACAAACAACATCTTATTAAACTTGTAATTGTGTACTATCCTAACTCCCCCCCCCTTTTTTTTTTTTTTATTTAAACATATCTCAATACAGCTGTAAAACCTCATCCATATTATATACAAAACAAATTTTTCCTTTGACCTAACAACACTTCGAACAAAATCCCAACACCCTACACACACATTACTAATATTAATCAAACTTAACTGTCATTACAATGTAAGACACCACTATATTACATTCAACGATCACTTAAGATCAAAAACCTAACTCTTCAAACGTCTGGAGCCTTACCTAACCTACTGCTGTATACCACAACAGTGCTCCTAGAACCTGGTGCATATCAAATAAAACCTCCCCATACTCATACATTTCAAGGTTTACCACCACCATGTCATGCTTGAACCTTATGACATTCCCTGTGTTTGACACAGACAAAACACAAAAATTACCCCGGTGGTAGCTGAAAAAGTTAACACAAAGGAAAATAATATTTTCTCCACCCACACACACGCACCCAACATACATCCAAACACCTGCCATACGTGACACAATGTCCATACACCAACACACGGATCTCACTCACACAGGCGGCATCTCTAATAGTGATCTTCCAATATATATATATATTGTTTTTTCCTTTAATTTAGTCAACAAAGGTTTGCTTTGACTCACAAACCCCTAAGAGATTATGATGACGCCGACAGTTAGAAAACAGGCAAGCTTCCCCTTATGCTCCCAACACCCCCCCTTCCCCCAACAACCCTTTTTCGCCAACCTCACTAACTACTGATTAACAAAAACATTTTTTTTTTTTATTAATTATCATTGAAAGCAGAGCACCCGAAACATAAAGCATCAACAACAAACCATCCTCATTTCCCCTTACACCCTGCTACCCTAATAAAACCATACCTCCACACACTCATGTTGGTCCCTCACCCCCCTCCCCAACAATAACGCAACCGTGATGTTCCTATAACCCAAAGAAAACGCCTTACACCACCTTCCTGCATACACCTCTTGATTACGACATCTTGTCCTATAGAAACCTGCCGCCATAGCTCTAATACGGACAGCGCCCTGCTCCTCTCTCATGCACCACGAGATGTAAATGTACTCCACCACTATATATGCCACCGCCCTTCTTACATCCTCAGGACACGCCTCAACATCCAAACTTAACGCCCTAAGGGTTGACAAACCCCCGCCCTACCCTTTTCAAAACCCCACTAAACCATTCCCTCACCCCCAACTCCTCACAAAAGTAAATAACGTGATACGCAGTGTCAAGCCCACCGCATTTCAGGCACAACCCCTCCCTTATTATGCCCATTCTCCACAATTGTGCCCTTGATGCCAAAATGCCTAATAAAAACCTATACCCTGTTTCCCTTACCCTAGGTGGTATACGCAGCCTCTTCATCCAATACCACACCAATTTCCAATTATACATTGGATAAATCCCTGATCCCTGCACTATCTCTTTCTCCCCCCCTACTCTATCCAACTTACTCACCTTCACCCTACCTGGCACCCTGACAACTGAAAGGTATCTCAAAATATCCTCACAATGCAATAAATCTCTACCCTTCCACCACCTACGTACCTCACTCATAACCCTCCCCACTCGCCTGCCCCCCTTCCCCCCCCTACTAAAAATTCCTGTTTTACATATATACTTTGAAGCCTTCTCCCCAATGGTATCAACCCCATACCCCCTACGGCCACCCCCGCAGTCACTACTTCTCGCGCCAACCAGTGCCTCCCATAGCTCCAAATGTATCTATAAACCCTTACCGTCAACCTTCTTATGTCACACTCCCGTAGAGGATAAACAGTCGCCACAAACCACAGTTTACTATAAATTAGAGCATTCACTACCACTGCTCTTTGTAACAACGTTACCTCTCCAGGACTGAAACCACTTAACCTACCTAGCGCTTTGTTCACCACTAACTCCGAATTTAAGTCCCTTGCCAACTGACTATTATGACTAAAAATGACCCCACATATTTTTAAGCTATCAACACACATCCACCCACCCCTACTTCCCAACGGCCCACCCACCCACGAACCAACCACCAACAACCAAGATTTCGCTCTATTGATGCCTATCCCAGTAGCCCCTCCAAACACCTCTATAATCTTATTAACATTTCCTAAACCCTCACTACTCCCCACCATAATTGTAGTGTCATCAACATAACCTACTATGCCCGTTTCACAACCCCACTTTTCATCCCCATCCCATACCCCCTCACGAACCAACCTATAAAAGGGGTCTTGCAGACACCCAAAAAGGATCTGAGATAGGGGACAACCCTGCCTCAGACCCCTTTCAAACCTCACCTGAACCCCTAACCTGCCATTAACCTGGACCCTCGCCAAGGCCCCATCATACAAGGTTCTTACCCACCTAACAATTTCCCCGCCAAACCCCTGCCTCCCTAAGATCTCATATAACATCTCCCTATCTACACTATCGTACGCCGTTTCCCAATCTAACCCCAGAACCCCTCCCCTTCCTTCTGTTCCACGAAAGTCTTAATTCTTCTATGCCCCGTCCTAATACTACGTCCTGGTATACCAAACTGACCGTCCTCTAAAACCTTCTCAACACCCTTTTCATCCTATTCGCTAATATCTTGGCAAAAATCTTGTAATCAGAACATAACAAAGTTATTGCCCTATACCTTCTCAAAACATCACTGTCCTTGCCTTTTCGTACTAACACCACCACCCCAGTCCTCTGCCCTCATCCATCGTACCCCTATCCTTCATTTGATTAAAGCACCTTTACTAAAACATCCTTCAAAACATCCCAATGACATACGTAGAAATCCCCAGGTAACCCATCCACCCCAGATTGCCTTCCCCATGCATAACCCTTGCACTGCTTGCCATACCTCTTCAATCGTTATTCTTCCACCTAACTCCTTCCTATCCTCCTCCCCTAACCTCTCCTGAATGCTCTCTAACACAATCCCCTACAAACCTCATCCCTCACTCTACCCATGAACTTATTCTGAAACCAATACCTCGCATAAGCACACCCATCCGTAGTTCTTAACACCTGACCTGTAGATAACCCCAATCTCTCCTCTACCTTCAACGCCGTTATTGTCATTCCTGTTCTACGTGTCCTAAATCTCCTCAAAACAGTACCCGATGGCCTATCACCCCATAACACCTCTTCTAATTGACTACGAACCCTTATCGCCCTAAAACTTCATTCTGAATATCCTTTAGTCTACCCTTAAGATACGCTATTTCCTGTTGATGACACCCTCCTCCTCCACCACTATAACAATCCCGTAACCTCCCTTCCAAATATCTCTGTAACCCATACCTATACCTAGCCTCCTCAACCCCTTCACGCCTATAATAACCTCTCACTGCCTCCTTTGCCATCAAATTCCACCACTTCCCAATGTCACAAATGCCCCTACCCCACCCCAGAACCCCTCCCACCAAGCCTCAAACCCTCACGATCCCCTCTCTTTTCAGCAAACTAACATTCAACCTCCACAAGTCTGAATAATATTTAACAGCACCACCACCCCAACACAGCCACCACACCCCTATGATCTGAAAACCCAACATCTATATTACACACCTCTTCCACATTTATACTTGAAGACACGTACACCTATCCAACCGTGCTGCATATCCTTTCCGAATAAACGTATGTTCTACCATAACCTGTCTACCATCTACTACATCCCTAACCCCAACTGCCCTAACAAGTCCCTCAACACTGCTAGCACACAACCTGCTCCTCTCGGTTCTACGTCATTCCTCCTAATAACACAATTCCAGTCTCCTGCGATCACCGTTATCGCAGGAAGACCAATGCATAAACTAAATAATCCCTCACGAAATCCCCCTTGATACTAGGCACATTAACCGCTGGCATATACACACCCAGAAAACAAACCGAAATGTCACCCCAAACCCCCTCTACCCATACAATCCGCCCCCCCCTACCTCCTCCCCGACCTCAAATGAAAAGGGCAGGATTCCTAATACCTACCAAAGCCCCTCCCTTGAAAAGTTCTGAACTTCCTGTATATAAATTAAATCCTTTAACTTCAATTCCCTACCACACCTATAATTGTGTTCTTGGAGGAAACAAACATCAATACCCTCTCTCCTCAAAATACTCTCAACCCACATCCTCTTGACCTCCGATCTGAGGCCATTAACATTCATACTTAAACACTTAAATTCTTTAAAGGTGGTTTCCCTCGATGCTTCGTTACTCGTGCTCCACCTGCATTGACAAAGTACCCCCTTCCTGGGCCCTCCTCCCACCTTGTCTACACGCTTCTCCCTTACTCCTCCCCTCTCATTCCTATCCCTTTCTGCTAACACTTTCTTCCCTGTTTTCTGGGCCGGCGTCAACACATCATCTTCCACAGAACCACTAGATCTCTTACGAGATTCTCCTGCCACCTCCATGATCTCTTCAGACACTGCACTGTCTACATTGTCCTCCTCATGAACTTCCCCTCTACCACACACGCTCACCTCATTACCACTCTCTCCACAACCACTCTTACTCACGTCATCACTCAGCTCTTCGCCCAGACTTTCCATTACTTCTGGGTTATTCTGCAGCTCATACTCCTCGCCCACGGATGGTGGACTATCAATCAACTTCCTTAGATCCTCCAACATAGGATCTGTCAATTCCACCAAATCATTGCCATCCTCCTGTCCGATGGCGACTGTAGAATCCTGCACCTCCTCTTGACATGTCTCAGGAGGTAATGTCACCACCAACTCCTCCGCTTGCTCCATCTCATTGCTCCATCGACGTGCTCCTCCATCCTTACGCCCTGGAGAAGACCCATTCCTCTCCATGTCACTAGAAAGGCCATCCACACCAATCCCCCTCACCTCCTCTCCACGTCGTTGCTGGGGTAACTGTCCTTGTCTCTCACAAGCCACCGCCAAATGCCCCGCCTGTCCACATAGCCGGCATGTCCTCACTTGCCCTGCATATGTCACATATACTTGTGTACGAAAGAGAGGCATCAATACATATGATGGTATAGGCATCCTCAATGACATCTTCAGACTGTATGATCCTTCTGGCAATCCTGCATAGGCACCCTGTTCCCACCTACCGACAGTTGCCGCATGAATCACCCCATAGGCCTTGAACACATCTCTCACATCTTCTTCATAAGCCTCAAATGGACAATTACGAATCCGTATCCACTTGTATGTCGCAGATACGTCCCTCAGCCGCACCTCCAATCCTTCCCTCACAACCATCCTCTTGTCTTGATAATCGTCAACAGCTCTTCCGTAGACACCACTCGACGAGAATTTCACAAACACTCTTGTTGCTCCATTCAGTGATATCCCATAAATATCTGAAGTGGCAAATCCATATTTATCACGTAGAATGGCAGGTAAGAGATCGTCTGCATTTGAAGGGTAAATGGCACCAGCGAGCACCTCAATACACACTGTATTTACTCTCCTTCTGTATGACTCGGCCATTGCTGAGAAAATGAAGTTGTCAAAGCTGGCCACCAGAGGCGCCTGACAGCACACCCTCACACCACAGTGGTCGGGCAGCAACTGATCTTAAAATTAAGTCCTTTCTAAAATTTTCTCTTATACATTTAAAGATATATTTTTTTCATTTATGTCAATGTAAAAATTTATAATTTTTTACCAAAAAAAAATTAGAAAACCTACCTAACCTTATTATAACAAGCGCAATTTAATTTAGCCTAACCCAACTAAATATATTTTAGATACGTTTACAATAATTTAATAATAAACAAACACAATGAAATATATTTTTTTTCGTTAGGTTCAGAATGATTTTTGCGAAATTATTGCATACACAAATTTTCGCTTGTCTTATATGGCAAGAAGAGCGTTGCTATTTAAGCCAAAATACAAGCTTTACCTAATCGGCACGACATATATATATAAAATATATATATATAATATATATATATATATATATATATATATATATATATATATATATATATATATATATATATATATATATATAAGTCCAGCGCTGGACCTGCTGTCTGTCACCACCACTTACCAAGTCCAGCGCTAGACCTGCTGTCTGTCACCACCACTTACCAAGTCCAGCGCTGGACCTGCTGTCTGTCACCACCACTTACCAAGTCCAGCGCTGGACCTGCTGTCTGTCACCACCACTTACCAAGTCCAGCGCTAGACCTGCTGTCTGTCACCACCACTTACCAAGTCCAGCGCTGGACCTGCTGTCTGTCACCACCACTTACCAAGTCCAGCGCTGGACCTGCTGTCTGTCACCACCATTTCCAAGTCCAGCGCTGGACCTGCTGTCTGTCACCACCACTTACCAAGTCCAGCGCTAGACCTGTTGTCTGTCACCACCACTTACCAAGTCCAGCGCTGGACCTGATGTCTGTCACCACCACTTACCAAGTCCAGCGCTGGACCTGCTGTCTGTCACCACCACTTACCAAGTCCAGCCTGGACCTGCTGTCTGTCACCACCACTTACCCAAATCCAGCGCTGGACCTGCTGTCTGTCCCACCACTTACCAAGTCCAGCGCTGGACCTGCTGTCTGTCACCACCACTTACCAAGTCCAGCGCTAGACCTGTTGTCTGTCACCACCACTTACCAAGTCCAGCGCTGGACCTGCCTTCTGTCACCACCACTTACCAAGTCCAGCGCTGGACCTGCTGTCTGTCACCACCACTTACCAAGTCCAGCGCTGGACCTGCTGTCTGTCACCACCACTTACCAAGTCCAGCGCTGGACCTGCTGTCTGTCACCACCACTTACCAAGTCCAGCGCTAGACCTGCGTCTGTCACCACCACTTACCAAGTCCAGCGCTGGACCTGCTGTCTGTCACCACCACTTACAAGTCCAGCGCTGGACCTGCTGTCTGTCACCACCCTACCAAGTCCCGCGCTAGACCTGCTGTCTGTCACCACCACTTACCAAGTCCAGCGCTGGACCTGCTGTCTGTCACCACCCTCACCAAGTCCAGCGCTGGACCTGCTGTCTGTCACCACCACTTACCAAGTCCAGCGCTGGACCTGCTGTCTGTCACCACCACTTACCAAGTCCAGCGCTAGACCTGTTGTCTGTCACCACCACTTACCAAGTCCAGCGCTGGACCTGCTGTCTGTCACCACCACTTACCAAGTCCAGCGCTGGACCTGCTGTCTGTCACCACCACTTACCAAGTCCAGCGCTGGACCTGCTGTCTGTCACCACCACTTACCAAGTCCAGCGCTGGACCTGCTGTCTGTCACCACCACTTACCAAGTCCAGCGCTGGACCTGCTGTCTGTCACCACCACTTACCAAGTCCAGCGCTGGACCTGCTGTCTGTCCACCACTTCCAAGTCCAGCGCTAGACCTGCTGTCTGTCACCACCACTTACCAAGTCAGCGCTGGACCTGCTGTCTGTCACCACCACTTACCAAGTCCAGCGCTGGACCTGCTGTCTGTCACCACCACTTACCAAGTCCAGCGCTGGACCTGCTGTCTGTCACCACCACTTACCAAGTCCCGTTTATTATTCTGTTTATTCAGTGACTGTCGCTCATTACGACTTTTCTTGAGAGGTACGAGAATATATGTACTAGGAAGTTGTGGGAAGGGACAGTTGGGTCACGCCTGGTGTCACCTCTGATACAGACAAGTCACAGAAGCGCTGGTTGTGAACACTTCTAATTGTAAGCCTTATTCGCCACCCGGCTCTTGAGGGCGTACGGGTGTGCTGCACTTTGCTCTGTCCCCTGGTGGCAACTTTGGACAACTTTGTTTTCACCAACATGGCGGCAGCCAACAGAAGGAGGATCAACACTGTGTGTATAGATATGGTGGTTGGGGCACTGCAACCGGCGACTGTGGCCACTGTTTTACCTTTGATACTACGAGATTATCGATATTGACATGGCTGATCTCTACGGTGTGGCATTGAATGGGGTAAACAGAGTCTTCGTTAAACTACTGACGGCGACGG